>MU737938.1:50317-71721 GCA_026770625.1 Nicotiana glauca | reverse complement strand
TCTCTCTCTCTCTCTCTCTCTCTCTCTCTCTCTCTCTCTCTCTCTCTCTCTCTCTCTCTCTCTCTATGCTAGCGCACCTCGATCCTCACTTCTCTCAACCCCCAGCCGCCATGGAACTGTATCTTGTCGATTCCCTCTAGCTTTGAGACTCCAGAAGCCTCCACCATACAAGATGGTCACCGGAGGCCTTGCCTGGCTTGTCTTCGGCCTTTCTCCGATGGTTTATGGTCCGATGGCACTACGAACGTCATTATTAACAAGTTTTATAGCCAGGTTCCTTATCTCTCATTGATTTATTACGAAACCCTAGTTTCTGCCTAGGTCTCTTAATCTCTGTCGTTTAGAAATGATTTTTAACTTATTCTTTGTGTTTTACACTACCCTCTACTCGATTTCTTCGATTATTCAAGTTTTTCAACGTTTTGTTCTTCTTTTCAAAACTAGGATCTCTGAAAATCCTTTTCGTCAAAATGCTTTCTGGTTTTAAGTGTTTAACCTCATGTGTCTATGAGTCTTTACTGATTTTGTTGGGTTCTTCCTTAACCCTAACCAGCACCCCCAATTTTTGAAACTTTGTTTGGATTATGCACTCGTCTATGTTATTTGATACATGCCTATGTTTTGTGCTTTGATTTACATGATTACTTCTTTGTTTAATTGGAATATCTTGTGATTTTGCCCTAGTATGCCTCTATTAGGCTTTCAGATTCGATTCTTTCCGTTTATACTTGACTTATTTGCTTATTCATGGAAATATATGTTATTTCCCTTAAATCATTGTTATTTCGAATCTTTGATTCACTGAATTGTTATGGTAATACCTATGTGCTGATTCTCGACTATTTCCATATATTTGCAACCTTATTTAGTTTCCTTACCTTATTTGATTAACTGTATTACTTATTGATTCTTTACTGATTGTTTCCCTAATTGAACCCTTGTGGATTTACCTTTAACTGTATACTTCGTACCTAAGTCTTACTTGACTTTATTTCCTTAAACGTGTCATGCTTTTTACCGTTGGGTAATTACCCCTTAATTAAGGGAAAACTTGTTGATTTTGTGCACGACTGATTCTGTGGCTTCCTTAATTGTTGAAGACTGATTTCCTTACCTTATTTTTTTATTCTGCTCTCGACTATTATATATACTCTCCTCTCTTCTCACTTCCAAAAAAAAGAACAGAAATTCATTGTTCTGAACTCTCTCTTGCACACAAAACATATTCAGTGTTCTCTCTTGTTTTCTGCACAACCTCTCTCACTTTCCTTGGTGACTACTGATTACTCAGTCGGCTGAAAGCCAACACTGAGTGATTTAGGTTGCTTTATTGTTCTACTGTTCTTTACATTGCTACATGCTTTGGTCTGTATATTGTTGCTCACTTTCTCAGCATACTACTCCTCACTACTGCTATATATTATCTCATCCTTGATTGGTATGCCCTCTATTTGATTTACAGCTTTGAAAACAACATGTTTTTATACATACTGCACTTTATTCTATTTCTTCTATGCTTTTACTTATGGTTCTGTTGTTCTTGTTATAACTAGCATGTCTCTGTGATTTCCCTTTCCCTTTAGTCTAATGTGTTTCTGGCTTTCCCTTGTGTGATCCACTATGACTTTGTTTGATTTCTATGAATCTAGCATGTTTGTTTTGTCTATGTGCTTATCTTTCCTCTTATCTCAGCATGACCAATGCTTTCTTATATGTTTTCATCCTCTGCCTAACATCTATCCCTACAAACTTGTACCCCTCCACCTAAGTGTTATTTGATCTATTGTGTGACTCTGTCTAACACTTAATGTTGTTGGACTTTGGCATGAACACTATATGATAACTATGTTATAACTCTAGTCTAAGGGCTAATTGTGTATAAGTTTACTTCTGCCATGTGATTTACCTGTCCCCAGTCCCTATCCCTACTTGTGTTTGCTTCCTGAACTCTGCATATCTTCTAAGTTGTGATTGTCTTGTTTCTTTCCTTTCTTTTTCAAAACTTGTTTTTATAAAACAAACTCCTAGCTGTTCTCTGGAACTATTTTCTTCAAAAACTACTATTTCAAACCCAACTCTTTTAAACTCTATCACACCCTCACAATTCTTAGAAAGTAGGTTCTGTCCCCCCCCCCCTTCGTGTAAGCATTGCTCTGGATGTCTCTGACTACCCATTGAACTTTGATGCACAAGGCTGGTAATTCCATACTGCACTTGGTTCAATTTTTTATAGTGTTTGGGTGCTGGTATTGGCCAAGGACCCTAATGGGACCCTAGAGAGCTTTGCCAAACCCAAACCATGGCAAAGGGCTGTGAAACTTGAAAGGAGTGTGGTTGGAAGAATTGGGCTTGGCCCTATAGAGTAGCTTCTTATTTTTTTCATTATGTAATTCAGCTATCATGGTTTGTAATAACTTGTAAACAACTGATAGGGTCTATAGTGAAATGGGTGGGGTTTATGCATGCTTAGTTCAAAGTTATGGGTAGAAAATATGCTCATATGGCTTTACTTACCTATTTGTGCAACAGACACATGTATAGGACATGAATCTCATGTAGTAGTAATCCTGTTTTAGACACTTTTACTTTCAGTTTGTTGTCATACTCATTTCATATTCACAACTAGCTAATGATTCTCAAATAGCTGTTAAAAATATTGCTGCATTCTCATTGGCATTTAGATACCATGTTTTAGGAGTTTTATGTGCATTAGATGCCATGTTACTTAGGATTTATATTTTTTGTGTAAGTTGAAATTTGCTAAACTCCTCACCGGTATGTTTAAGCTAATAATGCAAGTTTGATTAACCGCGTCTCTTAAAACTGGGCTTAATATGCATGCTCACCCTTTAAGGTAATTAGGCGTTGAATAAGACACACCTAGGCAAGCTTTAGGCCTAATACAAATCGATTAATCATGCTTCAGACTACTCAACCTTTTTTAACTTATGAACTCCAACCTTTGTTTGCTTCTATAAATTTTATTCTGTTAAAACTCCAGGCCCATTTTTATAACCTCGTAGTCGTGCCTCTATTTTATCATTCTTTCTTACTGAATTGTTTGCTTGTCCAGAATTGTGCTTTGGTAGGTTACTACAATACTACTACTATATTTTTGAAGTATGTTTTAAATAAGTTTATCTATATTTCTTACCAATTCCTGAATTGCAGCAACTTACTGCCATCTTTTATTCACCTTTTCTAAAAATCGGACATTCTTTAAGGCACTTAGTTTTAAATCTTATGCTTCTTCTGCAATTTATCTTCTCCGACCTTCCTGTTTTGAACTCTTTTTTTAGACTATGTTTGAGACGTGCTAATTACAGGTTTACTTGTGAGGGATGTGTAAGCCTCTTATTTGCCTTTGTATGTTCCCCTTTATGTGAAGTCCTACTTGTTATGTATGTCGCCTAGAATTTTGTCCTTTAAACCTAAGGGTTCAGCCTAGACCTTACCTTGTAGGAATAGTGGTCCTAAATACCCTTTAGGACTTATAGGACGGGACGGGTAATAGCACGCACTAAGCATTCGTGACCAATCCACGCGTTCAATTAACCTTTACGGGATGGGAAGGGTAGACATGGAGATAATGATCGCACGATAACACTATGCACATGATTGGTTACCGGTGTTGTGTGAATGATCCATGTACTTTATAAACCTAGGACCCCCTTTCCTTTATATAACTTAGTTTAGTACCAACAAATTTTGTCTTTTCTAATATTTAAAACTCCTCTTAATTTTATTGCATTATCCCTTCTAAATTCCTTTTTTGCTTACTCAATGGCCTGACTAATTTTCTGCATTTAGACCCTCCCTTAAACAAATTATATATTTCAACATGTTTGCTATATACCTATTTGCAACCCTTATGTGTAAATTTATTTGTATACTTGTTTACATTAAAGTCACAATATAGCATGGCAGGGAACCACACTACTGGATCTTGAGGGGTGCCTAACACCTTCCCCTCGAGATAATTTCTAGCCCTTACCCGAACTCTGGTTTTAAAATTCAAAACTCTTAGTGTCCTAATGCGCTTAATTATTAGGTGGTGGCTCTTCAATTCCAAAAACCCAATTCCTAAACGGGAATAGAGTTGTCCTCCCAAATGTGGTAAACCCGATTTTGCTTTAGAAAAAGGGGGCGTCGACAGCATGTCGACTCTGGTGGGGACCCTTTAGGCTTCTACCACTGCATGTTATATTTGACTTTACTATTTTCTTTATTTATTTGTTTAATTCCTTTATTTGAAATTGTTTTTTTCCTTTAACGCCTTTATTTATTGTTTTCCTTCAATACTGTTGTATTTTTGAGCAATTATTGTAATCGTTATAAACGTGAAAATACATGGAAATTTGTTTCATTCTTGTAATTGCATCTTCAACATAATATTCCACTCGTGCCAAACTAATACCATAGCAACACTTGATGAGTTGTTGTGCTCTTCCAATATTATTACCCCCTAAATTTTGGCAAAGACGTATTTGCGGTAAAACTAGTCGATCAGCGGTGCAGTCGACGGTTCCATGCCTTTCCCTCTTGATTTGTCCTCTCAAGGGTACAGGTCTAGCACCCCATAGAAACCTTATTCTATTTAATTGTACATGCATCACTATCAAACCTAGTCGAGTCAGTTATGTTGTCCACATAATGACTCTTTAAGATAGCATTATCCAAAGTCCACTGGGTTCCCTTGGGACCCAAACGGACAACACCATACTCTGTGAATTTATTTGGAGAACTAAATGTTGTTTGTGCTAATTGTTGATTTAAATAGTCGAGTCCGGCGGGGGTAAGGGACTAACGCTTTGTTTTGCAGAAATGAAGCACGAAATTCCCAGATTCGGCATGGTAACCAGTATTCACCTGAGGTTGCTCAGATGGTGGGAGGACCTTCATTCCAGTGACCAAACTCTTGTCTGCAAGTATTTGGGAAACTTACCCTCTCTTTTGGAAGTTCAGCCAGACAACAAAATCATAGAGGCTGCGACCTTATTCTGGGATAGTGATCGGTTAGTATTTCAATTTGGGGACCTTGAAATGACCCCTCTGCTCGAGGAAATAGGAGGGTAAGCCGTTATTCCTTGGGAGACTCCGGGTTTGCTCATGCCAGAAAACCGTAAGGGTAAGGGTTTCTTCAAAATAATGGGGTTGAAGAAAAATGTAGATTTGACTGGAGGACTCCTATATTCCTTTCGACTACCTGTACGAGAGGTATGGTCATAGCAAGTTCTACCGCACCTATCCAGATGAATTCACTCTCACATCATTGGGGCATATCCACAGGAGAGTTTTCATCTTCATGTTTTGCTTCCTAGGAATGATAGTGTTTCCCATGAAGAAGTCTAGGATCCATACCAGACTAGCCATGGTCGCCAAGACACTAATGGAGGGGATTGAAGGGCAGCCTTTCAGCATAGTGCCCATGATTGTTGCGGAGATCTACCGAGCTTTGGAAAATTGTCAATGAGGGGCCAATAATTTTGAGGGTTACAACTTATTACTCCAACTATGGCTTATAGAACATCTCTAAAAGGGTCGGTACCGTCAAGATCTTCCGCGAAGGCCGTGGAATGATCATATAGCCTTTCACCACCCTAATAGAATGAACTATATGCACAACATGTTTTCTCGGCCGGGGGATGCTCGAGGATGGGTAGAGTTGTTTGAAAACTTGAAAGAAGACAAGGTGAAGTGGATGTTTGAATGGTTCCCCACTTGAGAGTTCATCATCCGCTCTTGGGATGCTCAATTCCTCATACTCATTGGTCTGAGGGGAACTTATCCCTATGTCCCTCTCTGAGTCATGAGGCAGGTAGGGAGAAAGCAAGTCGTACCAAAGGTCTGATTTCAGGGCTGATTTCCAAGACAACGATAGCCCATACAAATGTCAAGCTCAACACATGTGGAACAACAAGATTATCCTGGAAAAGGATTCCATTGAGGCTGATAGATATCATGCCGGCTACACTTCATACTATACAGGTTGGCTAGAAGAAGATCATGCTGGGTTAGGATAGCCCGAGTCTGTTCGAGGTCACAAGGTCATCGACGAAAGGGCTGAGATATAGGTTAAGTACAAGCAGTTGCGCAAAAGGATCAGGGAGTGCGAGAGTGAGCATCAGGAGATTCAAGAGGCTAATCAAAAGTTGATTGAGGAATGGAAGGATATGGCTGTCAGAGCCAACAAGCGCCTAGGTCATTTGGAGCGAGGGTCAGGAGAGCTGGAACGGAAGTTCATCCGAAGGATCGAGAATTTCCAAAATACCGAGGGAAATGAAGGAGGACATTTGGCTAGGGCTTATCTACTATTGGCATTGCGTGAGCTGGTGACGCTGTTCGATGGAGCCAAAGATGCCAAGTTTGGGGAAGGTACTTCTGGGACCAAATAGTTAAGAGTTTCTTTTCTTTTTCGCTTTGAAATGTAATATGGCCAATGACCATTAGTGATATTTTACTTTATGCACTTTTAGTGTCGTTTTGGGATTCGTCGTATTTTAATCAACAAAATGAGGCATTTAGCATTGTAAGTTCTCCAAATCAACTTGTCGCTTGGCCTACCTCGGGCACAACGAGGCAGCCAATTTAGGAAAAATGAATTATGTTCTTATGCTATGTGTTTAAATATTGTAATATTTTTCTCAAAATCCGTACTAACTTGTTACCTTTTTATTTTTACTTTTATTTTTTATTCCCCTCCCCAAAAGGTTAGTTCGTGCATTCTGGCATCATCATCCTACTCCACAAGATCTAAGGGTCCTCCACCTCCTCCTCCTCCAAGTCTTATAAAAAACAAGGGCAAAGCAAAAATGGAAGATTTGAACAACGTCAGAAAAGAGAATTCGGTTGAAAGGGTAAAGGTTCCTCAGGGTATTCAGGTGTTCAAAGAAAGTGCCGCTCAGCTCAAACAAAAGTTATTGAAATTTCAAGAAGAACTAGACCAAGTTTAGAACTTGGTAAGTCTGTCATTCTCCCTCACAACTCCAGACATCAACTTTCCCAATGCTCAACACCCCATACCTCCACAGAACATCCTGAAGCCGCAGAAATAACCCCCTACTCATCAAAATTGCAACACATGTCACAACAACACTCCACTCCTCATCCCTGAACCATCAAGTGATCATCCCCACACTCCCATCTATGTGGAAACCATGCCACAATACACTCAACCCATTACAAACACACCAGAGTCTGATGACAAAGACTCTCTCATCAAGAACCTGGCTGTCGAGCTCATGAAATTGACTAGCTGAGTCTAGGGCGTTGAAGGGAACAAAGGCATTGAAGGGCTGAATTATGAGGATCTTTACATTCAGCTAGACGTCGAACTTCCCGAGGGGTAAAAACCTCCCAAGTTTGAAATATTTGACGGCTCGGGGGATCCTAGAGTCCATTTGAGGACATACTGTGATAAGCTGGTCGGCGTAGGAAGAGATGAGAAGATCTGCATGAAACTCTTCATGAGAAGTTTGAAAGGCAATGCGCTATCTTGGTACATTAGCCAAGATCCCAAAAAGTGGACGAGCTGGGTTGGAATGGCATCTGATTTTATGGACAGGTTCAGGTTCAATACAGAAAATGCACCAGATATCTTCTACATCCAGAATCAGAAAAGAAACCCACTGAGACATTCCACGAGTATGCTACTCGGTGGAGATTCGAGGCTGCTAAGGTCAGGACGGCCTTAGAGGAAGAACATATGAACCAATTTTTCGTTCGAGCTCAGGATCTGCAGTATTATGAGAGGTTAATGTTGATAGAAGGCCAGAAATTCTCTGATATCATCAAGCTAGGAGAAAGGATTGAGGAAGGCATTAAGAGCGGTATGGTCACTAATTTCGAGGCACTGCAGGCCACCAACAAAGCCCTACAATCTGGTGGCACGTCCAAGAAAAAGGACGTGAGTGTTGTGATGGTCGCACAAAGAACCAAGTCCCCAGTAAAATGCCAAGCCTACCCGGTACCCCCTCTCACATACTAACCTATTCCCAATTACCAAGCACCTCCTCCCCTTACCAAATTCCATCACCTGGTTACCAACTATCTCCTACCTCGCCAAGATATTCCCAACCTGCACCCGTCTACCAAGCCTATAATGCTCACTACCAATCACCTCCCGCTCGCCAAAACTTCCCCAGGACACGCCCTAACTTTGATCGTAGACCACCCAAGCAATACACCGCCATCGCTGAACCAATAGACCAATTATATGAAAGACTCAAAGCAGCCAGTTACATATCCCCAATCCCTGCAATAACTCCAGAAAATCCTTTCCAGTGGGCCAATCCAAATAAAACCTATGCGTACCATTCTGGCATGAAAAGGCATACCATTGATGAGTGGTGATCTCTGAAAGACAAAATCCAAGCTCTAATTGACAACAAAATCATAGTGGCCAAAGAACCTACTCCTAATGTTCGAAACAATCCCTTGCCTGATCATAAGGGTGGTGGTGGACACATGATCGAGGTAGAAGATGATTGGGACACCAAGGGGTTAATTGGATTAATTGCCAAAGGTGACGAGCCCAAGAAACCAACCATCATATTGAATCCAATTGTAGTCCAGATTTAGCCCTCTGGGGATGCTGAAGTAAACATGTCTGTGCCTCTCCAGCTTGAAACACTGTCATCCAAAAGGACCGCAGAGCTGATTGAGGTGGAGTTTAGGTCTCCAACAGTACCATTTGAAGTTGTTATGTTGCTACCCAAAACGAGAGTGCCCATTCCTGTAGCGATGTCAGCAGTAACGCCATTCCATACACAGGCCATACCTTAGGATTACACCGCCGAGGCAAGAAAGAAGGGAAAATCTAGGCCTGGAGAAACGATCGCAGTACAGGGTATGACCAGGACTGGCAGAGTTTATACTTCGGAGCACTTAGTTGAATCAAGTAAGCAGGCCTCTGGACGGCCTATTGAAACTAGACTTGATGATATTTGGCGGAAGATACAGGCGAAAGAGTACTCAGTTGGTGATCAATTAAATAAAACACCAGCACAGATATCCATTCTAGCTTTACTGCAGAGCTCTGAGGCACACAAGAACGCCCTGATGAAGATACTGAGCGAGGCATACGTACCCAGCAATATAACTGGGGGAGAGATGACAAATATGGTTGGGTAGATATTGGAGAGTCATAAGATCACTTTCCACGAGGATGAGTTGCCCCCTGAAGGTTTAGGACACAACAAAGCGTTGCACATCACTGTGTAATGTGAAGACTATTTCATCACCAGAACTTCAATTAATGGAGGGTCCAGCCTCAACATTTGTCCATTGGTGACCCTCAGAACATTGGGGAAAAGTCTGCATGAAATCAAGGATGGGGCTATCAACGTCAAAGCTTTTGATGGCTCCCAAAGGTCCACTAATGGGGAGATCAGTTTATGTCTGCTAATGGGGCCAACTTGGTTCAATGTCGATTTTCAAGTAATAAACATCCTGGCATCCTACAACTTACTTCTAGGACGACCTTGGATCCATGTCGCTGGAGCCGTAGCCTTAACCCTGCACCAGGCAGTGAAGTTCGAGTGGAATCACCAAGAGGTGATTATTCATGGTGATGGGAGTAACCCTATATACAGTCGTCAAACCATCCCAGCAATTGAAGGAAGAAGGAAACTAGGAGGAGAAACCTACCACCAGATTGAGCGAGTCAACGTCGTGGACAAAGATGAGTGGTAGGTTAACAAGATAGAAAGTATACTAAAGTGGAGCGGGTATGAACCTAGCAAAAGGCTCGGCAAGAACCTCCAGGGGATCACTAAGCCTATCAAACTGAAGAAGCATGGCACCACTTTCGGGTTAGGGTATGGATATACTTGGGAAGAATTCCAGAACTGGTCGCCACCATGGCGCGACCCCTACTATCCGTTGGAGCACTCGATACCCCACCTGGAACAAACTTTCCAGCCGGCTGACATCATATATGGGTCAGAGAAAGATGAAGCATTAGCAGCAATAAAGAAACTGTTCTTGGAAGATGACAATATGGACTGTCACGTCATTCTCGAGGAGGAAGAAGAGGAAGGCCCTTCCATACAGGCATTGAGCCTAGGAGAGCGCCTCAACAATTGGTCCATCAGAACCATCAAGGCCCGGAGAGCTTCGGCGTATCAAGGTTGAACAAAGCATTATGCATTTTCTTTTACTTTTCGCTAGTTGATTTCCCTTTAGTATTATCTTTGAATTTTGAAAAGAGCTCCGATGTTCAAAACAATTTTTTGGCGTTTATCAAAGCATTTCAGTTTTTATATAAATCTCGCTCTTATTATTTCTTTTCTCTACCATTTACTTTACTTTATACAACATTACTATTATTTATCTTGATGAACCGTAGAATATGACATACGACGAGATAACACAACAAACGGACGTAAACTCATAAGAGGATGAGATACTAGAAGAGGTCGTTAAAGAGATTGAGGATTTTGAGAACACAACTAAGTCTAACTTGGGCGAAACTGAGGTTATCAACTTGGGGATACAGAGAATGTCAAGGAAACGCGCATCAGTGTTCATTTGTCACCATCAGAAAAGGAGGAGTACACGGAGTTCTTAAAAGAATTTGAGGGCATATTTGCCTGGTCATATGATGATATGACCGGTCTCAGTACATCTATTATAGCTCACAAACTGCCAACAGATTCGACATGTCCGCGGGTAAAATAGAAGCTCAGAAAGTTCAAGCCAGACATGAGTTTGAAAATCAAGGAAGAAGTTACCAAACAAGTCAAAGCCAAGGTCCTCAGGGTAGTGGAATACTCGACATGGTTAGCCAACATTGTGTCAGTGCTGAAGAAGGACGAGAAAGTTAGAATCTGTGTCAACTACCGGGACCTCAACCGGGCCAGTTCAAAAGACAATTTCCCATTGCCAAACATACACATCCTGATTGACAACTGCGCCAAGCACGAGCTACAGTCATTCATCGATTGTTTTGCTGGGTACCATCAGATATGGATGGACAAAGAAGCTGTAGAGAAAACGGCTTTCATTACACCATGGGGAATGTATTGCTACAATATTATGCCGTTTGGATTAAAGAATGTTGGGGCCACCTACATGAGGGCCATGACTACTATTTTCCATGACATGATACACAAAGAGATCAAGGTGTATGTAGATGATGTCATCATCAAATCCAAGAAAGCCACTGACCACATGGAAGATTTAAGAAAGTTCTTCAAGAGATTGAGAAGGTATAACCTAAAACTGAATCCCGCCAAGAGTGCTTTCAGGGTTCCAACTGGAAAATTGCTTGGGTTCATCGTAAGTCGACGAGGAATAGAACTCGATCCGTCAAAGGTCAAGGCCATTCAAGAATTACCACCTACAAAGAACAAGAAAGAGGTTATGAGTTTCTTGGTGAGACTCAACTACATCAGCTGGTTCAATGCAACAAGCTCACCATGGTCGTTTGCCGCTTGGGGAATGGATGTCATCGAACCTATCGAGCTTGATGCATCAAACGAGCACAATTTCATTCTAGTGGCAATTGATTATTTCACCAAATGGGTCGAAGCAGCATCATATAAGGCAGTAACCAAGAAGGTTGTGGTAGACTTTGTCCGCGACCATATCATTTGCTGATTCGACATCCCAGAGTCGATCATCACTGATAATGGTTCCAATCTCAACAACGACTTGATGAAAGAAATGTGTGAAACCTTCAGGATCAAGCACAAGAATTCTACAGCCTACATACCCCAAATGAATAGAGCTGTAGAAGCAGCCAACAAAAACATCAAAAAGATATTAAGGAAAATGATAGAAAATATATATTTCGTTGTAGTATATATAGTATATATATTTCCTTATATATTTCGTTGTAGTATATATAGTATATATATTTCCTTATATATTTCGTTGTAGTATATATAGTATATATATGTACTTATATATTTCGTTGTAGTATATATAGTATATATTTCCTTATATATTTCGTTGTAGTATATATAGTATATATATGCAGTGGTAGGAGAAGCTATCTTTTGCTCTATTGGGATACCGTACCACCATCCGCACATCAACTGGGGCGACTCCTTATATGTTATTTTACGGTACCGAGGTAGTTATCCCAGCTGAAGTAGAGATTCCCTCCCTGAGAATTATGTAGGAAGCAGAACTTGAAGATGCAGAATGGGTAAAGAGTCGTTATGAGCAATTAGCCCTTATAGACAGGAAAAGACTAAATGCAGTTTGCCATGGTCAGCTTCATCAGAATAGAATGACCAGAGCCTTCAACAAGAGAGTCAGGCCAAGACGATTCGCGCCAGGGCAGTTAGTATTGAAGAAGATTTTTCCGCACCAAGACGAATCCAAAGAAAAATTCTCTCACAAATGGCAAGGTCCGTACATGGTTCACCGGGTTCTAACCGGAGGGGCCCCTCATACTTGCAGAAATGGACGAAGAAGTCTGGCCAAAACCAATCAATTCAGATGCAGTCAAGTGTTATTATGTGTAATCCTTTATGATTTCTTTATGATGTAATTTGAACTACGCCTGACCTGATTCCCGTTTAAGAGGGGATACGTAGGCAGCCTTATAGGTTCGGTCACAATTCAATAAAATTTTCATTTCCTCCAACATTGGAAACTGGGGCAAAATTTTGAGGAGGACTCTCAAAATTCCAAAGTTGATCTTCGCCATTCATCACACGCAGCCATCAGAGGCACTAGCCCAGTAAACTGGGGCAGAATTTTGAGGAGGACCCTCAAAGTTTCGGAGCAAAAGAGGTTGCAATATCTTGAACCATGTCGCAGTCATCGGTTCATCTAAAATCATTTTAACTATTATGTATTTACATCATATTTTTATTATTTTGCTAAATCATGCATGGCTACTGTCAAAATAGCTTTGTTTAGTAATGCTACCCCAAATGAAAGCAAGAGCCGAGTATGACAAGAGAGGTCCACGGGTAGATGAACTAACCTTCCCCCCTTTACAAAACTCACAATTTTTCTTTGGATGCAGGCACCCTAGTCATAAAGTCATCATATACGATTAAAACTCATATTTTTCAGGAATACGACTCTCAAAATTATCGCCCATTTACAAGTGCTATCCACGTATGACATTCCTAGCAGCTGCAATGACAACTAACTGCCAGCTATCATCTATCAGCTAAGAGATTTCGTTACTCCTCACCTTTATTTTTTTGCATAACATAATGCTACTTTTCTGCCTTCCGATACTAAGCATTGTCTCTATCTGCATCTTTCGCATTGCATAAGGCTACCTTTCTGCCTTCCGAGAAAAAGCATTGTCTCCATCTGCAATTTTTTTTTGCATTGCATAAGGCTACCTTTCTTCCTTCCGAGACTAAGCACTGTCTCCATCCTGCATTTCTCTACATTGTATAAGGCTACCTTTCTGCCTTCCGAGACTAAGCACTGTCTCCATCCTGAATTTCTCTGCATTGCATAAGGCTACCATTCTACCTTCCGAGGTTAAGCTCTATCTACATCCTGTATTTCTCTACATTGCATAAGGCTATCATCCTGCCTTCCGAGGTTAAGCTCTACCTCCATCTGCATGGCTGAAAGATCGCCAACTTTATTTAGATCTCTATATTGGCTGAAATATTGCCAACTTTATTTAAATTTTGCATCAGCTGAAATATCGCCAACCTTATTTAAATCTCAATATCGACTGAAAGATTGCCAGTTATATTTAAATTCCCCATCATCATCTATACTTATGCTTTTTATCGACCGAAATATTGCCAGTTACATCTTTCTACTTCGGCTGAAACATCGCCAGATTTATTTAAATTTTTGTTGGCTAAAATACCGCCAAATCTTGCATTTCATGGGCTAAAATACAGCCAAATCTTGCATTTCATGGGCTGAAACACTGCCAAACCGTTCGAGGGCATCATTGTTCGGAGGCACCATTTTCATAGCCCGAGAACGTCATGTCATGGCCCGAGTATCCCGCTTTATATCCTGCACATCATTATTCAAAGGCATCATGGTTCAGAGGCACCACTGCCATGACCCGAGAACATCATTTCATAGCCTGCGAATCCTTTATTATATGCTTCATGGCCCAGGACGTCATGGCCTGAGGACGTCATCCTAACCGTCCAAAGACAGCATTTATGGTCTGACGGGAACTTGCATCACGTTTAAATTCTACACGATATGCTTGTATTACTCAATTGCAGGTACATCAGCTGGCAACGACCATTACACCATGAGCGATCTCGCTCCGGTTCTCACAAACCATCAGCCCCTGACCACCTTTCCCAACCTCAATATTACGTTCCTCTCTTCAAAAACCTCCATCGGCATACTTCGTCGATGTATCCCGAACTACAAATGACCTGATTCCTGTAAAATCGGGGATATGTTGGCGGCTCAAAAACCAGAGCTCGGTCAAAACTTTTGCAAGCCATTTCTCTCGGTTAAAATTGGTCATCATATCTTTACCCGATAACTCTTTCATCCTTCCCGGGTAAAGAGGGGGCAGCTGTTGATACCTATTTTTTCCCTTTGTATTTTATATGTACTCAAAATATTTTAAAATAGTATGTATATGTATATATAGAAATACCCAAGAGTTTTGGTATTTTTTCTTATTTTTAAAGATTTTTAAAATCAATTTGTTATCTATTTTAATAATATAAAATTCAATAATTATTTCCAGACTATCATTTTTTGGTGAATAATTTATTTTATTCTTATATCTACACCAAGGTATAATTAAGGTGATTTTTGCATATTTTTATAAAATTTATTTGTTATTTTAAAAGCTAAATTGCTATAATTGCAATTATAGCCTATTTTTTTATTAACAGTATTTTACAATTGGAAAATCTCTCCCAGTATTTTTTAATTAACATTTATGTGTTATTAATCAATTTAGTTCTTTTAATTATTTTTAAAACTATTTTAACTATTTTGTTAAAAAAAATAAAAAGGGAAGAAAAGGTTGTTTAACATTTAGCCTCGTTCATTTCAATTATAACCGATTTTACATTTTAATTGAACCCCCCAATTTCATCCCGAAATCCCCGACCCATGCCCAACTTAACGACCTGGTCCAGTCTTGATCTAATCTGAGCCGTTGATCAAGTAAGATCAACGGACCAGGTTTTATTACCAAAATTAAAACCTAAACAACCTCCTCCCAAACCCCTCACTTCTGAATCTCTCTCTCTCTCTCTCTCTCTCTGCTAACATTTTCTCTCCCTTCTCTCTAGAACCTTCTAGTTCTCTCTCTCATCTCCGATGAAGCCACCGCCTCTCCGGCCACCTCCATCCTCACTTCTCGCGACCACCAATTGCCATGGAACTGTATCTTGTTGATTCCCTCTAGCTTTGAGACTCCAGAAGCCTCCACCATAAAAGATGGTCACCGGAGGCCTTGTCTGGCTTGTCTCCAGCCTTTCTCCGATGGTTTATGGTCTGATGGTACTACGAACGTCATTATTAACAAGTTTCACAACCAGGTTCCTTATCTCTCACCGATTTATTACGAAACCCTAATTTCTTCCTAGGTCTCTTAATCTCTGTCCTTTAGAAATGATTTCTAACTTATTCTTTGTGTTTTACACTACTCTCTACTCGATTTCTTCGATTACTCAAGTTTTTCAACGTTTTGTTCTTCTTTTCAAAACTAGGGTTTCTGAAAATCCTTTTCTTCAAAATGTTTTCTGGTTTTAAGTGTTTAACCCCATGTGTCTATGAGTCTTTACTGATTTTGTTGGGTTCTTCCTTAACCCTAACCAGCACCCCCAATTTTTGAAACATTGTTTGGATTCTGCACTCGTTTGTGTTATTTGATACATGCCTATGTTTTGTGCTTTGATTTATATGATTAATACTTAGTTTAATTGGAATATCTTGTGATTTTGCCCTAGTATGCCTATATTAGGGTTTCAGATTCGATTCTTTAAGTTTATACTTGACTTATTTGCTTATTCATGGAAATCTATGTTATTTCCCTTAAATCAGTGTTATTTCGAATCTTTGATTCACTAAATTGTTATGGTAATACCTATGTGCTGATTCTCGATTATTTTCATATATTTGCAACCTTATTTAGTTTCCGTACCTTAATTGATTAACTGTGTTACTTATTGGTTCGTTACTGATTGTTTCCCTAATTGAACCCTTGTGGATTTACCTTTAACTGTATACTCCGTACCTAAGTCTTACTTGATTTTCTTTCCTTAAATGTGTCATGCTTTTTACCGTTGGCTAATTACCCCTTAATTAAGGGAAGACTTGTTGATTTTGTGCCTTACTGATTCTGTGGCTTCCTTAATTGTTGAATATTGATTTCCTTTACCTTATTTTTTTATTCTGTTCTCGACTATTATATATACTCTCCTATCTTCTCACTTCCAAAACAAAAAGAACATAAATTCATTGTTCTGAACTCTCTCTTACACACAAAACATATTCAGTGTTCTCTCTTATTTTCTGCACAACCTCTCTCACTTTCCTTGTTGACTACTGATTACTCAATCGGCTGAAAGCCAAGACTGAGCGATTTAGGTTGCTTTACTGTTTTACTGTTCTTTACATTGCTACCTGCTTTGGTCTGCATATTTGTTGCTCACTTTCTCTGCATACTACTGCTCTCTATTGCTCTATATTATCTCATCCTCGACTGGTATGCCCTCTATTTGATTTATAGCTCTCAAAATAACATGTTTTTATACATACTGCACTTTATTCAGTTTCTTCTATGCTTTTACTTATGGTTCTGTTGTTCTTGTTGTAACTAGCATGTCTCTGTGATTTCCCTTTCCCTTTAGTCTAATGTGTCTCTGGCTTTCCCTTGTGTGATACACTATGACTTTGTTTGATTCCTATGAAGCTAGCATGTTTGTTTGGTGTATGTGCTTATCTTTCCTCTTATCCCAGCATGACCAATGTTTTCTTATATGTTTTCATCCTCTGCCTAACATCTATCCCTACAAACTTATACCCCTCTACCTAAGTGTTATATGATCTAATGTGTAACTCTGTCTGACACTTACGGTTGTACCTTGGCATGAACACTATGTGATAACTATGCTATAACTCTAGTCTAAGGGCTAATTGTGTATAAGTTTACTTCTGCCATGTGATTTATCTGTCCCTAGTCCCTATCCCTACTTGTGTTTGCTTCCTGAACTCTGCATATCTTCTGAGTTGTAATTGTCCTGTTTCTTTCCTTTCTTTTTCAAAACTTGTTTTTATAAAACAAACTCCTAGTCGTTATCTGGAACTATTTTCTTTAAAAACTGGTATTTCAAACCCAACTCTTTTAAACTCTATCACACCCTCACAATTCTTAGAAAGTAGGTTCTGCCCCCCCCCCCCCTCGTGTAAGCATTGCTCTGGTGTCTCTGAATACCCATTGAACTTTGATGCACAAGGCTTGTAATTCCACACTGCACTTGTTCAATTTTTTATAGTGTTTGGGTGTTGGTACTGGCCAAGGACCCCAATGGGGCCCTAAGGAGCTTTGCCACACCCAAACCATGGCAAAGGCTGTGAAATTTGAAAGGAGTGAGGTCGGAAGAATTGGGCCTGGCCCTATAGAGTAGCTTCTTATTTTTTTCATTATGTAATTCAGCTATCATGGTTTGTATTAAATTGTAATCAACTGATGGGGTATATAGTGAAATGGGTGGGGGTTATGCATGCTTAGTTCAAAGTTATGGGTAGAAAACATGCTTATAGGGCTTTACTTACCTATTTGTGCAATAGACATCATGTATAGGACATGCATCTCATGTAGTAGTAATCCTGTTTTAGACATTTCTACTTTCAGTTTGTTGTCATACTCATTTCATATTCACAACTAGCTAATGATTCTCAAATAGCTGTTAAACTACTGCTGCATTCTCATTGGCATTTAGATACCATGTTTTAGGACTTTTACGTGCATTAGATTCCATGTTACTTAGGATTTATATTTTTTGTGTAAGTTGAAATTTGCTGAACGCCTCACCAGTAAGTTTAAGCTAATAATGCAAGTTTGATTAACCGCGTCTCTTAAAACTGGGATTAATATGCATGCTCACCCTTTAAGGTAATTAGGTATTGAATAAGACACACATAGGCAAGCTTTAGGCCTAATACAAATCGATTAATCATGCTTCAGACTACTCAACCTCTTTTAACTTATGAACTCCAACCCTTGTTTGCTTCTATAAAATTTATTCTGTTAAAACTCCAGGCCCATTTTTATAACCTCGGAATCGTGCCTCTGTTTTATCATTCTTTCTTACTGAATTGTTTGCTTGTCTAGAATCGTGCTTTGGTAGGTTACTAAAATACTACTACTATATTTTCGAAGTATGTTTTAAACAAGTTTATCTATACTTTCTTACCAATTTCTGAACTGCACCAACTTACTGCCATTTTTTATTCACCTTTTTTGAAAATCGGACATTCTTCAAGGCACTTAGTTTTAAATCTTATGCTTCTTCTGCAATTTATCTTCTCCGACCTTTCTATTTTGAACTCTTTTTTTAGACCTTAACTGTGTTTGAGACGTGCTAATTACAGGTTTACTTGTGAGGGATATGTGAGCCTCTTATTTGCCTTTGTATGTTTCCCTTTATGTGAAATCCTACTTGTTATGTATGTTGCTTAGTATTTTGTCCTTTAAACCTAAGGGTTCAACCTAGACCTTACCTTGTAGGAATAGTGGTCCTAAATACCCTCTAGGACTTATAGGACCGGATGGGTAATAGCACTCACTAAGCATTCGCGACTAATCCACGCATTCAAATAACCTTTACGGGGTGGGAAGGGTAGACATGGAGATGATGATCGCACGATAACACTATGCGTACGATTGGTTACTGGTGTTGTGTGGATGATCCATGTGCTTTATAAACCTAGGACCCCCTTTCCTTTATATAGCTTAGTTTAATACCAACAAATTTTGTCTTTTCTACTATTTAAAACTCCTCTTAATTTTATTGTATTATCCCTTCTAAATTCCCTTTTTGCTTACTCAGTGGACTGACTAATTTTCTGCATTTAGACCCTCCCTTAAACAAATTATAGATTTCAACATGTTTGCTACATACCTATTTTCAACCCTTATGTGTAAATTTATTTGTATACTTGTTTACATTAAAGTCACAACATAGCATGGTCGGGAACCACACTAGTGGATCTTTAGGGGTGCCTAACACCTTCCCCTCGAGATAATTTCTAGCCCTTACCCAAACTCTGGTTTTCAAATTCAAAACTCTTAGTGTCCTAATGCACTTAATCATTAAGTGGCGACTCTTCAATTCCAAAAACCCAATTCCCAAACGGGAATAAAGTTGTCCTCCCAAATGTCGTAAACCCGATTTCACTTTAGAAAAAGGGGGCGTCGACAATTAGATCAAGATATCATTAATAAATACATTCACACAGGAATCCAGATAGGTCTTGAACACCCGGTTCATCAAATCCATGAATGCTGATGGGCATTT
The DNA here is from genome assembly GCA_026770625.1 of Nicotiana glauca. NCBI lineage: Eukaryota > Viridiplantae > Streptophyta > Magnoliopsida > Solanales > Solanaceae > Nicotiana > Nicotiana glauca. Next base: position 52,270 of record MU737938.1, on the reverse strand, counting down.
GTCAGCCCAAATGACATCACTAGAAACTTATAATGCCCATACTGAGTCCAAAAAGCTATCTTAGGGACATCAGATGCCCTAATCCTCAACTGATGGTAGCCAAATCTCAAATCAATATTTGAAAATACTTTGGCACCCTAAAGCTGATCAAATAAGTCGTCGGTCCTCGACAATAGATACTTGTTCTTGATGGTGACTTTGTTCAACTGCTGATAATCTATGCACATACTCATTAATCCATCCTTCTTTTTCACACACAACACAAGCGCACCCAGGGCAAGACATTAGGTCTAATAAAGCCCTTATCAAGCAAGTCTTGCAACTGCTTCTTCAATTCTTTCAACTCTGGCAGGGCCATGCGGTATGGCGGATTAGACATGGGCTGAGTGCTTGGAGCCAAATCAATACAAAAGTCAATATCTCTGTCGGGTGGCATCCCTGGCAGATTTGCAGGAAACACCTCAGGAAACTTATGAACAACGGGCACATAGTCCATAGAAGGAACTTCCGCACAAGAATTACGGACATAAGCCAAATAAGCTAGACACCCTTCTCGACTATGTGTCAAACCTTCATATAAGAGATAATCCTGCTAGTAGAGTGGCTAGGGGTCCCCTCTACTCTAATCGAGGCAACCCTGGCAAGGCTAAGGTCACCATCTTGGCGTGACAATCCGATATAGCAAAATAATGTGACAACCAATCCATACCCAAAATGACATCACATTCAACCATATCGAGAAGCAGAAGATCTACGCTAGTCTCAAGACCTCCAATAGTAACAACACACGAACATAGACACGATCTAAAATAGTAAAATCTCCCACAGGGTGGACATATGTACAAGAGCACTCAATGAATCATGAGGCACAACTAAATATGAAGTAAATAGAACGACATGTATGAATATGTAGATCCCAGATCAAATAGAACTAAGGCATTTCTACTGTAAAATGAAACCATACTTGTGATAATAGCATTAGATGACTCAGCCCCCGTCCTGGCTGAAAAACATAACATCGGGGCTGGGCCCCACCACTATGAACCAGATCTCTAGGAAGACCTGCTCTTGGCTGGCCTCCACCTCTAGCAGCCTGGCTTCCACCTCTAAAGGCGGACCTCCACCTCTAGCGGCCTGACCTTCACCTCTAGTAGCCATTCCTCTACCTTTGGTACCCTGACCCCTACCTCTAGTTGGATAAGTGGCCAGTGATGCAACTGGTGGCGGAATCATGGTACGAGAACTCTGTTGTGGCATGCCGCCCAATAATCGCGGACAAGTCCTCCTAATATGCCCATAACCACCACACTCAAAACATCCATCCTGGTACCATGGCTGCTAAAAGTCAGACTGAACCAAATTGGCTAGCTGGTCACTATATTTACTTTAAATAGGAGGTGCACTGATAGGAGATGGTGGTACACTGTAGGCTGGCTACCCAGAATGAGGCACATAATGACCATGAATCCCTGAAGCACTGAATGATATGTCTTGGGAGGATGGCACCAACTCTAAGGGGCGGTTGAGCAACTCAAGCGAACCGCCTTACCTTATTCCAACTTCTCGACGGTGAAGTAAGACCAAGCTCATGAGCTTATTATCCTAGGTCGGAACAAGTTGATAGGACGCCCTTTTTTGCGTCCCCATGTTCCCCCCTGTGTGGCGACAGAGCTTTTTCCACCAGTTTTTTAGGCCGGGCACCTTCTTTCTCTTCATTTCATTTCAGGAAGAAGAAGAAAGGCGAAGTTCACCGAGTAGTGGGTACCTCGTAGGACCTCGACCCGCCTACTCGGGTCTTGTATGGATATGCAGGAAGGGGTGCTCCTAGGTGTGTGTAGGGGTTGTGTTTGTTCGCGAGAAAGGATTCCTCGTCAAGTAAGTTTGGGGGGTGTGGACACACTTGCGCGAATTCGGGTAACGGCTACAAGGGAGAAATCGAAAGGAAACTGTACC
>MU737938.1:16204-45514 GCA_026770625.1 Nicotiana glauca | reverse complement strand
TTAGGGATAATTCAATTAGGAAGTCTTGTTAGTCTTCGGAAGAAGCTAATTAAGAATTATTATCCGTGGCTAATTAACATAAACTCGCTCATATTTGTAAAATCGTGAAATACATTGGATCGTTACTTGAGTGTAATTCCCGATGCAACCATACTTGTAGCCATTGATCATTTGACTTGCTTTCTAAGTTAGTTTATATTTCCGCGTTTTGATATAAAACAATTTTTAAACCAAAATTCTTAGTGTTTGGCACTGCGCGATAAGCGATGATTTTCTTACATGCCTAATCGCCTACACATTGTTCTCTGTGGGATTCGACCCCGACTCATAGTTGGGTAAATTATATTGCATGTGACCGTGTCTATTGCTTTTTAGTAGTGGATTGGATGTCATCAAAATTGGCACCGTTGTCGGGGAACAATTTGGCATAATTTAGGTTGTTTGAGAAGTAAGCAAAAATGCTTTCATCCAAACTTGTGAATATTTGTGTAATTAATTTTTCTTACCTTGGTCTATTTTTCTTGTTTATTTTCTAAATTTTGAAAAATGGCATCGTACAATGAAAATTGGTCGGATGGTAGTTGTTCATACTTTGATGACCCTTGTCCTTATTGTGGAGGACTACACTCGTGGAAAAATTGTTTAAATTCTCCCAGGGGTGGATTGTGCGCACAAACTCAACCCCATGGTTGGAGTATTTGTGATAAGTGTGGTTGCCAAAATGGTCACTGGGATTATTGTGCACATTTGTCCTTCCCTTCCCCAAGCCCCTACTATGATGAGTCTACTTTTTGTGATGAGAATTATAGGGCCCTGGAAGTGGAAGAAGTTGAGCATGGCCAAAATGGAGAGTTCAAGCTTATGTTGGAGTGTTTAGTTGACAAAGGCAACAAGGAGCAAAATGCCTTGGAGGAGCTTTTGGAGAATAGTCTCCAAAATGACTTGGCGCTTGAAAGATTGCACTCACAAATGGATAAAATGATCAAAGCCTCAAGGGTTCAAAAAGCCTCGGAAGTGAATGAAAGTCAAGGACCTCCCTTGGAGATTGAAAGTGAAAATCCTTTCTTGGCACTTGATCAAAACCAAGAAAAACTCTCAAATGCTCGAAATGAGAGAATGATGCGCATGTTGGAGACCATTCTTGAAAATGAGGAGAAGCACAACTTTGCACTCGAGGACTTGAAACAAATCTTGGCTTACAATGATGAACATATCCGCACTTTGCAAGATCAAATGCAAACTTTGGTTGAGGCTCACTATGCCCAACAACTTGAGTGTGTGGAAGAAAGCCAAGAAGAGTCCAATTCCGAGGAAAAAAGTGAGCTTTACTATGAGGAGTCAAAAATTGAACATCCGCCAACCGACTCCATGAGTGTTAGTTATGCGAAGAAAAAAATGGAATTAGAGTCATCCGGTGAAAATGCAATATCGGTTGAGATTGACTCTAGTTCGGGGGAAAAAGAGGATGTCAAAATCCGAGAAAAATTGCAAAGTGAAGGTTTGAAGTCACATTCCAAGCATTTTTCAATGTTGGAATTGTGTGGTGACACAGAAGTTGAACCACATGAATCAATGAAGGACTGCGAGGAGGAAAAACTCACACCATACACTTTACAGTTTGAGAAAACAAGAAAGCAAAATGGTATTCCTCACATGCGAGCCAAGAAGTGCAAAATGAAGAATTTAGGCATTGGCTCGATCATCAACTTACCACCCCCCATCACTCGTGGTCACAAGCTTGATTACAAGCTAGGTGCCCGGTTCATATCATCCAAGTGGTGAGAAAAGTGGTAATGTTGTCTTGCGTCGTGCCACGACGTTAAATGCGGCGCTTGGTGGGAGGCAACCCATCGTTTTTCCAAAATTTTGGTCGTTTTTGAAATTTTCTTTTTTAGAATAGTTTAGAATATTATTTTTGACTAATCTGCCAAATTTTAGATTTTTTGGAGTTGATTTGAACAGGTCGGAGTGGTCCGGAGGGTCAAAACCAGTAGCTGCAGAAAACTATCCAACAATCCTCTGTTAAAACCGCTTCTGCGGCTTCTAGACCGCATCTGCGGTCCCACAGAAACGGAAAAGCAAAACGCAAAAGCGACTGGCATTGCAGAAGGGTTCCTGACACCGCTTATGCGGCACCGCTGAAGCGGGTAACTTTCCGCAAAAGCGGAAATCGGAGAAGTTTTAATTGATAAAATTTTTTTGAACGTTTCAGTTGCTCAAAAACAAAACCTCACTATTTCCCCCTGCCCTAACTCCCCAAAAACGAAAAATTCTCCAAAAATCCAAGAAGCTTGCTTTTAATTTCTCTCTTGCACAAACTCAGGTATTATCTTCTAAACTCTCTCCTCAATGTTCATCTCTCACCTCACATTCTCTATTTTGCTCAATTGCAACAGAGTTTTTTTTTTCTTGTTTAAGTTTTCTTTTCTGTTTCTTCTTGTTTGGTTTTCAATTCTTGTTGTTAGCTTTAGGAAGTGAGGAATTGGTTGAGTGTAGTAATGTGTGTGCTGATTATATTGGACAAAAATTGTGGTAAGTCTTGAGTACCCCATTTTTGTGAAGAAGGTTTCACTCTAACTCTCTCGCAAAGTGTTCGACACAATGCTTGAGTGAAAATCTTGTGAGAAGCGGCACAAATTTAGTCTCATTTGAATCATGTTCTATTATAGTGCATTAATTTTTAGTTTTGATGCCAAAATTGGGTTGAAAGTGCAAAAGAAAAAGAAAAATAACTGGGCAGAGCAATATCACTGAAGAAGAATGCAGAACCGCAGAAGCGGACTTCTCTCCGTAGAAACGAAACAGCTTCTGCGGTAGAAAATCCGCAAAAGCGAAAATGAAAATTCAAAAATCCCAGAACCGCAAAAACGACTTGAAAACTGCAAAAGCAGAGCCGCTTTTGCGGCTCAGATTTCGCAAAAGCGAAAATTGTCCAGAATTTCCAAAAACAGTGTGTTTGCAATAAGGGATTCCCGGACCCATTCCACCTAATTTTTTGGCTCAATTGCAGTGTTTTAATTTGCTTAACATGATTCTATTGTCCGACTAATTTTGTGTTGATTCTTTGTAGGTGTTTCAATTTGAAAATGGACCCAAACCCAAGTGGATCACACCATGAAATTCAAGAGGAAATTGATGAGCTATTTGATGAGTCGCACTTCATGTCTACTTCATGTGAGCGCCGATATTTGGATGACCTCATCCATAAAAAGATCATTATTGAAAAGGGAATCCTTGAGGACAAATTGGCCGAAAAGCTCCCCGACTTCCATGCCCGGCTCTATTCATCTGGATGGTCCTGTTTCATCGCCACTCCTTACGAAGCCAATGAGTAGTGGGTAAGGGAATTCTACGCAAATCTCAGGAATACGAATTTTGACGACCCACAACTCACAATCAGAGGAAAGATTGTGAGGTTCGGGATTGAGCAAATCAATGACACTCTTGGAATCCCAAACTATCCTTTGGAGCTGGCGCAAGAGAGAAATCACTGTGAAAATGGAGCGTGGCTCGTATCTAAACTCTTCCCTACACACTTGAGAGAGAAATGGGGCAACAAAAGAAAAGGGCTGAAATCAACTGACTTCACTGTCGAGGCCAAAAGGTGGCTGCATATCATTAGCAACAGAGTATGTCCGTGTGGAAATGTCTCCAATGTCTCCTACACCCGGGCATTGATCATAGCATGCATTATGGATGGCATTCAGGTGAATATGGGATACTTTATTCTACAGGAGATGAGGCAATACTTGAGAGAGTACTCGAGAAAGAAGGATGCGGGGTTGATGTTCCCCTCACTGATTACAAGGCTATGCACCAGAGCAGAGGTTGCCATCCGTTCCACCGATCGTTGGCTACCAGCTGACAAACCTCTTCATCCTTTAAGAGTGATAGGAGAGGGAACTGTGGTCAAGAGCAAAAAGAGGAAAGTCACTTCCATAGCCACCGGTTCAGAGTCAGCCTCTCAGGGGCCATTCGGGATACTTAACTCCGAGCTTCAATCAATTAACGAGTTAGTGTCGCAGCTTCCGAGTGTGCCCTCTTCCTCCCAGCCTGGGCCTTCTAACTTCTCCAGGGAAGATATGCAGAGTTACTTGGATGCTTAAAAAAGCCAGGATAATAATATGAAGAAAATGGCAGCATCAGTGACCAAACTGGAGGGAGCCTACGGCACTTTGGCCAAGGCCCATGCTGACCTTCAGTCGGACTTTCAGAAGGAGAAGAAGAAGAACAAGAAAAAGAGCAAATTCATGATCAAGATGTGGAGAGGCATCAAAGCCATCTTCAAGTGGGGAAAACCAGATGCAAAGATTCCAGTTGCGGCCGAAGATGATAGTGAGGAATACTCCTTCATTTCAGAGTCTGCTGGTGATGGTGGCGATGATGATGAGGAGGAGGAGACCGAGGATGATGGAGCTACAAGTGCAGCTCAACACTGATCAGCCGTCCTCCCACAGTCTGCTAGTCTGATGCAGACCTCAGGGACACCCTCAAACTTTTTATGCTTTATATTCGATATTGTGCAGTGAGGACACTGCAATGTTTTAGTTGGGGGTGGCTATTGTACTGTATTCATGTTTTAAGATTATGTGCCCTTGCCGGGCTTATGTTTATGTTATGGATACTGTATTCCCTTGCCGGGCTTGTGACTATGTTTTTTTGTACATTGTGTGCCCTTGTGGGGCTATTATATGTAGCAGGTGCCCTTGCCGGGCTTGGGATTGATTAGTCGTGTTTGTGTTTTGCTTTTCCTTTTGTTATTTATTTTCTTATTATAGCTTATTTTCGTTTTAGTAGTATTAGTTTCTTTTATTTTAGTATCCTTTGTAGTAGTTTTCTTTTCTTTTATTTTCATTTCCTTAAATAAAATTTCCTTGGGTTTTCTTCATGCGACGGTTCTTTCCCGAGCAACACTTTTGAAGTGAACCGGGTGACTTTTCCCGATGATGGATAGATTGACAACTTTCTTAAGGGAATTAGTCTTGTTTTGCTAGGATGAGGCTTTTGGATTATTTGGTACTAATAATATTACTCTCTTGTATGCAAATTGTAAATTAAGAATACCCCTCCAAAAATTTGATTTTGAACTTAAACAAGCAAGTGCTTGGTGCAAAATAATTCTTGTGATAAAGTTTTGGCTCTTTTAGTGACTCTTTACCTACTAGTTTAAATATGGCTCTAAATGCCATTATTAGAAAACAAAATTGATCCATCTTGATTAGTTCATGTGCCATGTGTGTTAGTGTTTGTTCAAATAAATCTTGTTTTTACTTCTATCATCTAGAACTTGCCCGGTTGGTCTTTCAATGCTAATGATAGCATGTTTGGTTGGAGGAATGACCTTAGGCATTCTTTGTTTTTATTTGTAAAACCCCTTTAGCCTTTCAAGCCTACCTTTGCATAAATGATATCACTAGTATCCAATTTGAGCCTTTAAACCTTTTCTTTAGCCAACTCATCACAAACCTTTCCCTTTTTGAAAAATAATTCTCTCTCTTGAACCCGTCCCTCTTTGAACATTGAGAATGAGGCCAAAAGCCTAAGTTGGGGGTGATTTCGAGGTGGAGATTGGTAAGGTTGTATGTTGAGTTTAGGACTGCATGCCTCAAAAGTGTTAATTTAAATTATTCAAGCTCCAAAAAAAAGAGATGAAAAATATGTGTATATAAAAAAAAAGAGAAAATATGTGTATGTATATAAAGTATGGAGTCTTTAATAAAAAATTAGAAGAGGTATATGAGGTGGTTCTATATTGGGAACTAAATGAAAATGAGGCTATGGGGGTTTGAAAAGGAGCAAAGTGCAAAAGAATGGAAAATCGTGAGTAGTGTTCAAAGAAGGTGAAATCACTTGTACCCAAATATTTATCCAACCCTTCCCTAAACCTACATTACAAGCTAAAAAAAAGTCCTTATGGGACCTTCAACCGATGCATTCTTGAATAAGCGATGAATTAAAATAAGGGCAAGCTTATGGTATGAAATGTTGTAACACTTGAAGTTCCTTGTGAGAGTGAGTGTTTTTGAAAAAATTGTCCCTTATGTTGAATTGTAAATATATTGATTTTGAGACTTTCTTTCTTGTGAGGGAACATGAATTAAGAAAGATTGGTGAAATTGAGTAAAGTGAGAATTTGTAGTGAACTAGTGCTTTTGAGTCACTTCTTGAGGCTTATGTTGATCACTTGATTACTTTTGAACTCTCTTGTACATTCTTGAAGTTATTTTTCTTTATGAGGGAGTCATTCGTGAAAGATGTGCATATTCGAGCCTAATTGTTGGTACCAACCAAATTCATTAGTATGGTGTTTAAATTGGAGAATGTGATATGTAAATAATAGCAATACCACTTGTGTTTTAAATGGTGAATCCTCATTGAAGTTTTGGTTTTGATTTGCTTGAGGACAAGCAAAAGCTTTAAGTTGGGGGTGTTGATGAGTGGTGATTTCACCACTCATTCTAGCCTCTTTTACTTAGCTTTTATGTCCTTTTAATTATACAATGAGGTTGTTTATGGTGGTTATTGTTAGATTTTCAGGTAAATGATACTACGAAGTGGTTTAAATTGAATTGAAGTGGAATTGAGCGAAAAGAAGGTGAGACCATGCAAAAACCTCCAGTGAATTCTGCTTCTGCGGAAGAAAGGCCACAGAAGCGACTTCCGTTTATGCGATTGAATAACCGCTTCTGCGGATTGAGTTGAATGGGCAGAAACCGCTTATGCAGTTAAAATTATACTTTTGCGGAAGCGCAGAAGCGCCTTATTTTCGCTTCTGCGGTCACTGGCACTATTGAGGAACTCCGCTTATGCGTTCGAATTTCCGCCTTTGCGGAACCGCATCTGCGGTTACTTTTCCGCTGATGCAAAAGCAGTGCATCAGGCCTGAGGCAAAATGGACATTTCATAATTTCTCACACCAAATCAGTTTTATACTCGTCCAAGCATATCTTATTAAAGATCTTTTGGCATATTTTCAGTTCATAGAACTAGAGAGAACATTTTTGGAAGCTAGGGTTTTTGCACACACAATTGGGTCTTGAAGATTGAAGCTTGGGGTTAAGATTTTCTTACCCATTTAAGTTAATTTCTTCATTTCCTTGCTTTATATTGAATATTTAAGTGTGTAGTATTTATTTCCAACACTTGAACCTTGTTTATGGAAGTATTCACATTTAAAGTATGGATTAAATACCTTGTTGTGCTTATGTATTGAATGACTTTTATATATTTATCAAGTGAGTTATTGTTACTTTAATTGTTCTTGTTCTTTAATGTTTCCAAAGGGATTAGATAACCCTAGGACTCGCCCATTAACTCCGAATTGATTTTGGGAAAGATAATTTGGGGTTGGGAAAGATTAATTAACAAGAACTTGAGGCGTTAACTCTCATTTTATAGATTCTACCTAGGGATAGGATTGAACTACTTGTAGCCATTCCGGGTGTGCTTAATCTTCTAATTGTTTTAGGGATAATTCAATTAGGAAGTCTTGTTAGTCTTCGGAAGAAGCTAATTAAGAATTATTATCCGTGGCTAATTAACATAAACTCGCTCATATTTGTAAAATCGTGAAATACATTGGATCGTTACTTGAGTGTAATTCCCGATGCAATCGTACTTGTAGCCATTGATCATTTTACTTGCTTTCTAGGTTAGTTTATATTTCCACATTTAGATATAAAACACTTTTCAAACCAAAATTCTTAGTGTTTGGCATTGCGCGATAAGCGATGATTTTCTTACATGCCTAATCGCCTACACATTGTTCTCTGTGGGATTCGACCCCGACTCATAGTTGGGCAAATTATATTGCATGCGACCGTGTCTATTGCGTTTTAGTAGTGGATTTGGACGTCATCATATATACATCCTCCCCATCTACGAGAGAACAAAATAGAAGAGTTCAATCAGCAATCATAGAATAAAATCGCACAAAAAAAAAGAATAGAAGTTAAACTATTCCTAACTCCATAGCCTCTGGAAGATAAGTACAGACGTCTCCATATCAATCCGCCAGAATCTACTAAGTTTGATCGTGACTCGTGAGACCTATGTAACCTAGTGCTCTGATACCAACTTGTCACGACCCGTATTTCCCACCATCGGGACCATGATGGCGCCTAACATTACACTTGATAGGTAAGACAACGCTAGAACAATCTACTTATTTTAACAGTTTAAATTAGATATTAAAGAAGACCTGAGATAACTGAATAAATTTAAAGTAACAATGCGGAAGCGGAACTAGCTAAATATTTATTACAATTCTCTGAACCTTGTGTCACGAGTGCACGAACTACTATAGTAATACACATAAGGGTCTGAAATAAATAACAAGCTGTTCGAATGAATGTACACAACTAAATAGACAGAGGATTGGGACTCTAGGAGCTGCAGGCACTGAATAGTTGTACCTCAAGTATCTGCGAATGTCCGATCCGAGCTCTCTAGTAGGCGCTGCCGGTACCGTCTCCAAAATTTACACAGTGTGCAGAGTGAAGTATCAGTACAACCGACCCCATATACTAGTAAGTGCCAAGCCTCACCTCGACAAAGTAGTGAAGAGGCTAAGGCGAGTTACCGACACTGGAAAATGTACGTAGGCTATAATAATGACAAAATAATTGATACAATATAGAATGAAACAGCAAATAGGAAATGATTACCACTACCTCGAAAATAAACCAGTGTTATCCAAAATTACCAATCTCTACCAGCTCAAATAAAAGTACCGAAAAACAACGCACTCAAGAAAATGAAACAGATAGGTTGTTACGGCGCGCAACTCGATCCCACCATATATCAGTATCAATATCGTAGTTTACCCTTATTTCGCCATATCAATCCAACCTTATTCCACCTGTTGCGGCGTACAGTCCCATCCTACCGTATATACATATTCACTCTTATTCGACCATCAATCCTCCCTTATTACACCTGCTGCGGTGTGCAGCCCGATCCCACCACATCAGTACCAAATAGTCAATATACACAATCAAATAAACAGGCTAAATCACAAGGCCTTTATGACAAATAAATACCAAACTGAACCAAGAAAAAGAACCTTGTTCAACATACAATCTACACAAATAATACTACACAGCGAAACCAAACCAGCAATTTACATTTAGAAGGTACTAATAAGTCAAATTAAGCAAACAATAGGGATTAGGGAAACTATGAAAAGAGCCAACAAGATTAACAAAATAAAGCATTGATTAACAAGTATCAATTAAGCATGGAAAGCATTTAGAGCATGTAACAATTAATATAGGAGGAAAAACAATTAAGGAAAAATGATAAATCAGGGAAAATAGAAAATTCGGCGGCACATAAGCACTCGTCACCTTTCATATACACCGCTCACATGGAATTCACATAACACAAAGTTTGAGGGTTCCTAATTCCCTCAAGTCAAGGTTAGACATAACACTTACCTCACTCCAAAGGCCACTCAAAGCTCAATTGCAGCTTTTCTTTTCAAACACGCATCTGAACCAATAATATCTAGAAAATTACCAACCAAACGTTTCAAGATAAGCTTTAGGAATCACCCATGATAGATAAGAATTCAATTAGGCCATTCTCAAAAAGCCAACAAAATTCAACACCAAGGCCCGCTGCTTGGTCTAAGTTCGAAATTCGGACAAAAACCTGATTACTCATTCACCCCCGAGCCCAGATATATAGTTGGTGTTGATACCCAATTTTTTTCCTATGTATATTTTATACGCAGAGTACTTTCAAAATAGCATATGTATTCATATATAAACATATCCAAGTGTTTCCCTATTTTTTCTTAATTTAAAATTAATTTATCTTCCTACTTTATCCATAACAATCCCTTAATTATTTCTAAAATTGTTAGTTTTGAGGATTTATTTATTGAATTTTCATTTCTATGCTAAAATATAGCTAAGGGAGTTTTTTGCATATTTTTGCAAAATTATTTAGTATTTTTTATGGCTAAAATTGTATAATTGCAATATTAGCCCCTTTTTAGATTTAATTGTGTTTTATATTCATAAAATTAGGTCTAGTATTATTAATTAGTTAATTATGTACTATAAACCATTTTAGTGCCTTTAATTTATTTACAAAAATTATTTTATTATTTTTTATAAATCAAATAGGAAAATCTGGCTATTTAAATGTTATCCCTATTTTATTTTAATTGTAGCCTAAATTGGACCCCAATTTGAATCCCAATTACCCCGGCCCAATTCCTACTCGTACCTGACCCCAACCCAATTAAACTGACCCATACCTGGATCCCCACCTAACCCTTTAAATCTCAGCCGTTGATCATTTAGATCAACGACCATCTGCTGCCCTTACCTAAATTAATCCTAAACGACCCCCTAAACCCTATTATTTCTAACCATACGCCGCCTCTGAATCCCCTTCCTCTCTCAAATCCTCTCTACAACAGCCTCAAACCCTTATCGCCGCCATCCTAATCTACCCTAATCCATGGCTTTCCAAGATCATCTAAGACCTATATCAGCCTCTCATGGCTTCTACTTGTTTGTTTTTGTGGTCACATGACCAGACTCTGAAGGGTCTTGGTCCAGTCTTTGATCGATGACTGTTCTCCGGTCGTCTCTGACCTTTCTCCGGCCAGCCATAGCCATGTGAGTCAGACCTTTGACTCTCTTGTTTAGATCGATGGCTTTCAAGGCCTTTCTCGTCACTTGGGATTCTTCTGAAACCCTAATCTCTAAGAGCTTTTCGACTTCTTTCAAGTTTACCTTAGATCCATGTTTGCTATGAGTTGTTTACACCTTCTCAAAGCTTCTTTAACTTTGCTTTCAAAAGACTCTTCATCTTTTTTCGATTAGGGTTTTCCTTCAAGTTCTTCATTTTAAATCTTTTCTGAGTTTAGCATGTTAAAAACCCTAATTTCACTCTAGTTTCTGAGACTATTTGCTAAGTATTTGTTTGATTTACTTGTTTACCATCTTCAAAATCGATTGATATTGAAAACTCTAATTTCTTTGGGTTCATTTAGGTTTCTGAAGCTATTTGCTAGTATTTGTTAGATTCATTTGTTTATCATCAGTTAAGCTTGAATATTATTAAAGAAAACCTATGTCTTTGGGTTTGAAACTGCTCGTTTGAATACATGACTTGATTTGAAGTTCCTTTGTTTTTATCATCTCTTTTCTTTATGTGATTCCTCAAATTCTGGGTTCTTACTATCTTTGAAATTCGACAAGGCGTGTAAACCCTAACTTTTCAAAAAGGGTTTTCTCATCTGCTACTGCAAGACCATTTGCATGCTTCTGATACTCTATTTTTCTTTACTATTGATTCAATGAGACTTGACTTACTAGACTAGCATGCTTCGAATATTTGCTGAACTTTATGCTACTATATGTTTTTTCTTTGCCAATAGTTTGGCCTTACATGACTATTGTCTGTGCACTCTATTTATATGCTCAAATTCCTTCTTTTATTGATTCTCAATTTTGGGATTGATTTCAAAAACTTCTCTTTTGTGAACTCTAAATTCACTCGCTTGTTAAAGTAATTGATCCCTTTCCTTATTATTGTCTTGTTGAATCTGCTTACAAATTGATTTTTTCCCCTCTTTTAAACCTGTTAGCCCCTTTAAACAAGTGATTCCTCAATAAAAGGGGAATCACTTGGTTAATTCATTCTGATTGCTGATTACTTCCATATTTGCATTGAACTTCATTTATTGCCTTATTTCTCACATGTTTTCAAAACTATAAATACCCACCTTCTCTTCTTTCAAACACACGAACACAAGGCATAAAACACTTGATTTCAGACACACACTGCACTAAAATCTCTCTTTTTTCTCTATTGCTACTTATATTGCTGCCTTACCTAGCCGGCTGAAAGCCAAGGCTAGGCTGTGGGAAGCTCGCTTATTTTCCTCTGCATTTTGTATCATTACTGGTATGTTCTAAATAATTTTCAACATCAACAATAACATGTTTCTTTACGGTTTCTTTCATCCTTGTTTGTATTTAACCAAGTTCCATTATTAAGCATGATGTAATCTGCCTTTTCTATTATGAATTAATGCTTCTGTTAAGTACTTGTTATGGCTTATGAATCCTAAATCGCCATACCCCAATGTGTTTGGTTGGTTTAGGGCATAACAACATTTGACATTGCTGTACATGACCCATACCTGATCCCCCTGGGATTATAACCTCCATGTCCTCTCTAGATGTTGTGTGTTCTAATTGGTTTATAGCATGCCAGCACCTTTTATTGTTGTGCATGCCCAAAACTAATCCCTGCCTAAATACATATGCTTTTTGCAATAGATTCCCAACCCCTTTACCCCTCTCCTTTCTCCCCTCATTTTTAAAACTCTATTCTTGTAGTTCCACCACATTCTTAGACTTAAGTTCTACCCCTCTTGTGTGAGCCTTGCCTTGGGACCCATGAGCTCCTTCTGAACTTGGACACATAAGGGTTGGCCCTTCCACACTGCACTTATCTCTATCTGGTTTTATGAATCTGGGTGTAAGCACTACCTGGGGTCCTTTGATACCCTTAGGGAACTTTGACACACCTAGGTATGAGAAAGGCTTTGAAACAATGGCATCTTCAGGAAGTTTATTCCATAACTCAAGGAGGAACCAAGAATCAGGCTTCCTATGGTTGTATCTTTTTATATATTTTTTTATGTAATTCAGTATTTCTGGTTTGTAATAATTTGTAATAAATACTCGGGGATGGCTAGTGAAAAGGGGCTGGGTAATTATGCATGCTCAAGGGTAGAAAATATGCCTATAGGACTGCTTTTAATTCTGCATGTTCAAATTGCATTTAGAAACCATGTTGATAGGATCATGCATGTTCAACTCTGTAACCATGTCTATAGGACTTACTTTAAATCCTGCATGTTCAATTTCACATCTAGATAACCTGCCTATAGGAATTTATCTAAAATTTTTGCATGTTTGTCACCATTTAGATATCATGTTCTTAAAATCCAAGTGGTTATAATCTGGTATCATGTTAGTAAAGTTAAAATCAGTATGATGTATAGAAATCATGCCTATAGGGATTCCTATGTAAAAATCCTGCTTGTTTCCATTTTCAACTAGATATCATGTCAATAAGGGTTTAAAATCAGTAATCCTAGATATCATGTCTATAAGGGTTTAAAATCAGTAATCTTAGGTATCATGTCTATGGGAATAAAATCAGCAACAGCGGATACCCTTGTCTGCAGGATCTAAAACTAGTCTAATTTATAATCAGTCTATTCTGAACCAATTTTTAAGTAATTTAATCTTCTCTTATTAATAAAATTTAGCAAGTATGCCTATAGGATCTCAAACCATTCATTTTAAGTTGTTACTTCTTTGCCACATTCAGAATCAGCAATAGATACCATGTTCCTAAGATCTCCCCTAAACACTTAGGCAAGCCTTAGGTAATAACAACAATAAAACTGAATTCGCCTCTGTTAATTGTAATTGTGACAACCAGCAGGCAGGCTTGATTTGTGTTTCCTATCTGAGTCATGTAATAGATCATGTCTGCCCCAGCAATTATAATCTCCTTTCCTTAAGTGTTTTTAGAGTCAGACCTAGCTTGTTGTTTGAGTCATGCTATTTGATTGTTTTGTTTGAGGAGGTATATATGAGCCTTCAGTGTTTATGTGCTTCCTCCTTTAATGTGCATCCTTATATGTTTTGTATGTCGCCTTAGATTTTTCACCTTTTAAACTTCACGTCAGCCTAGTATCCCTCCCTTTTAGGATTAGTAGTCCTAAGTGCCTCCGGGACTGATGGGAATTGGATGGGTAATAGCATGCAATAGTGGTCGAGACCAATCCGCGCTTTAGTACCTTAATGCGGTGGGAAGGGTAGATATGGATATGATGACCGGTGTGCTAATACCACATGTATCCCCTCTTTTTAGGAGTGATTACCGGGTATTGCATTGATGTGATCCATATTATAAATAAACCTAGGACCCTGTCCCTTTCTTTCCTTTTTTTTTCTTTTAAAGTAGTACAACTTCTTTTCAAAATCAGTCTTCTAATAATTGCTCTTTCAAACTTTGTTTACTTTCAGCCATTTGTGAATTAAAATCCCCTCTTATTTGAGCCTTATCTGTTTATATGTTAATTGCACCAAATTCACAAAGAACTGTCGGGCCGAGAACCACACTAGTGGATCTTGAGGGGTGCCTAACACCTTCCCTTTAGGATTATTTCAAGCCCTTACCATATCTCTAGTTATCAAGCAAACTTAGAAATAAACCTTGAACGTGTCCTAATGTACCATAAAATCATTAGGTGGCGCCTCTTTAAAAATGGAAAACCCAGTTCCCAAAAGGAACAAGTTGTCTTATACCCCAAATGACATTAACCCGATTCTCCCAACGCGATGAGGGAAAAAAAGGGCGCGATAGCATGGCGACTCTGCTAGGGAATACTAGGCTTTTACTATTTGAGATTGTACTTGTGAATTTGTTCTTTCCCTTTATATGAAATTACTTGTTTAAATTCCTTTAAGCATTTAATTTCTTTTACAAGGCAAGACTGACTTCTCTTCTTCGTTTCTTTTCTTTATTACTGCTTCAAATTATAAACTGTTGTATTTACTGCTTTCTTAACATGCAAATATGTGACAACATGCTTTTCAATTATTGCATAATCATGCTCAACATCATATTCCACTCATGCCAAACAAATACCATAGCAATGCTTATAATGAGTGGTTGCGCTCTTCCTATATTATTACCCCCTAAGTTTGGAAAGGCATATTTGTGACAAAATCAGTCGATCAACGGTGTAGTCGACAGTTCCGTGCGTTCCCCCTTCAGTTGTCCGCTCAAGGGTACCAGTCTAAAACCTCATAGAAGCCTTACTCTGTTCATACTGTGCATGCATCATGGTCAAGCCTAGCTGGGGCAGTTATGTTGTCCACATAATGATCCTTTAAGATAGCCTTGTCCAAAGTCCACTGGGTTTCCCCAAACCCAAACGGACATCACCAAGTTTTGTGCATTTATTTGGAGAACTGGAATGCGTTATGCTAATTATTGATATTAATAGTCGAGTTTGGTGGGGTTAAGGGTCTAACCTTATTTTCCTTGGAGAAATATGAGGCACGAAGTCCCTAGATTCGGCATGGTCACCAACATCAATCCAAGGTTGCTAAGCTGGTGGAAAGATCTTCACTCTAATGATCAAACTCTCGTCCGAAAATATCTGGGGAATCTACCATCCCTTTTGGAGATCCAACCTAACAACAAAATCATAGAAGCAACTACACTATTCTGGGATTGTGAAAGGGTTGTATTCCCCTTTGGGAACATTGAAATGACACCTCTGCTAGAAGAGATAGGAGGGTTAGCCAATCTGGTTTGGGACACTCCAGGTCTGTTGATGCTTGAGAACCGTAAAGGCAGGGGTTTCACCAAAATGGTGGGTTTAAAGAAGAATCCAGAGTTGACATGTTTGAAGGAATCCTACATCCCTTTTGACTATCTATATGAAAGGTACGGTCACAGCAAATCCTACCGTACCTACCCTGACGAGTTTTCCATCACATCCTTGGGGCACACTCATCGAAGGGTCTTCGTATTTATATTTTGTTTCCTGGGGTTAATCGTGTTTCCAACAAAGAAAGCAAGGATCCACACCAGACTAGCCATGGTAACTAAAACCCTTATAGAAGGGATTGGCGGGCAATCATTCAACATTATGCCCATGATCATTACGGACATATACTGAGCCTTAGAGAAGTGTCAACAAGGAGCAAAACACTTCGAAGGCTGCAATTTGTTACTTCAACTCTGGCTTATGGAGCATCTCCAAAGGGGTGAATACCGACAAGAGATTCAACGAAGAGACTGGGATGACCACATCGCTTTCCATCATCCAAGGCGAATGAATTACATGAACAATATGTTCGCTCAGCCAGAAGATGCCAAAGGATGGGTAGAGCTATTTTATAACCTAACCGAAGAACAGGTCTAGTGGATGTTCGAGTGGTTTTCGACCGAGGAATTTATCACCCAATCCAGAAATGCACATTTTCTAATACTGATCAGTCTGAGGGGAACATATCCTTACATCCCTCTTTGAGTTATGAGAAAAGCTGGTAGAAAACAAGTTATACCCAGGGTCGACAAGATGAGTCATTTCCGAGCTGACTTCCAGGATGATGATAGTCCTTACAAATGCCAATGTGTGGCATTGCAAGATCATAATGGGGAGAGATACCATAGAGCCAGATAGGTATCGTGCTGGTTGCACTCCTTTCTACTTAGGGTGGTTGGAAGATAATCATGATGGTCTGGGCCAACCAAGGTTTGCCCGAGGTCACAAAATCATAGATGAAAGGGCCGAGACACAGGTCAAATACAATCAACTGCAAAAAAGGATCTGAGAATACAAAAGCGAGCACTACAAAATACAAGAGTCCAACCAGAAGCTAATTAAGGAATGGAAGGACATGGATGTCAATGCCAACAAGCGACTGGGATATTTGGAGCTAGGCATAGTGGAGTTAGAGAGAGTTTCTCAAAAGGGTCGAAGATTGTCAAAATGCTGAAGGAACCGAAGGCGGACACCTAACCAGGGCCTACCTATTACTGGGACTTCGCGAGTAAGGAAAGATGTTCGACGGAGCCAGGGATGCCGAATCTGGGGAAGGTCCTTCTCGGACCAAGCAGATAGGAAATTTTCTTTTCACTTTATAAATTGTAATAAGGCCGATGGCCATTAGTGATTTCATTTTCCTGTTTCTTTAGTGTCAATTTGGGATTCATCTATTTTTTATCAATGAAATGAGGCATTTAATATCCTAAGTTCTCCAAATTAACTTGTCGCTAGGCCTACCTCGGGCACAACGAGGCTCCCAAATTAGGACGTTTTATATTCCTGCACTAAGTGTTTAAATACTGCAACATTTTTTTTATGATTCTCGCTAACTTGGTTACCTTTTTGTTTATTTTTGTTTCGTTATTCCCCTACCCAAAGGTTAGTTCGTGCACTCTGTAAACATCATCCTATTCCACAAGATCTAAGGACCCTCCACCCACTCCTCCTCTAAGTCCTGTTAAGAACAAAAACAAGGGCAAAATGGAAGATTTGGATATCAGAAAGAGAACACAACAGCAGAGTCCATTGATGGCTATGGTATTCAGGTTCCCAATGAAAATGTATCGCAACTCGAGCAGAAATTGTTGAAGTTTCAAGAAGAGCTTGATCAGGTTCGAAACCTGGCGAACCTATCCTTCTCCCTCAGCACCCCATACACCATCTTCCCCAATGGCCAAAATCCCACACCTCCACAAAAGCAATCAAATCATCCCACTATTCCAACAAAGAACCAATGCAATACTTGCCACACTCCAAACAACAATCCATTACTTATCCCCGAACCACAAAACTCCACAAATGACCACTTCCACACCCACACACCTGGCTACCACAACAATCCTATTTATGTGGAGACCGCGCCACTCTCCACCCAACCTATATCTTGCACCCCTGATACCGAGGAAAAGGATCTGCTCATCAAAAACTTGGTCGAAGAGCTTAAGAAATTAACTAGCCGAATCCAATGCGTCGAAGAAAGTAAAGGTATTGAAGGATTATACTATAAAGATCTCTGCATACAACTAGATGCTGAACTGCCATAGGGGTACAAACCTCCCAAGTTCAAGATGTTTGATGGTACAGGTGATCCAAGGGTCCATCTAAGAACATACTACGACAAGCTGGTCGGGGTAGGAAAGGACGAAAGGATTCGCATGAAACTATTCATGAGGAGTATGAAAGGAGATGCATTATCCTGGTACATCAGCCAGGATCCTAAGAAATGGTCGAGTTGGTTAGGTAAGGCCCCTGATTTTATGGACAGATTCAGATTTAACACAAAACATGAGCCGGATGTATTCTACATTCGGAATCTGAAGAAGAAGCCTACATAAACATTTTGCGAGTATGCTACTCGCTAGAAGTCAGAAGCTGCTAAGGTCAGGCCTGCATTAGAGGAGGAACAGATGAACAAATTCTTTGTCCGGGCTCAGGACCTGCAGTGTTATGAAATGCTAATGGTGATTGAAATTCATAAGTTTTCCGACATCAGCAAGTTGGAGGAACGAATTGAAGAAGGTATCTAAAGTGGCATGGTTACAAACTTTGAGGCCTTGCAAGCGATAAACAAGGCCTTGTAGTCTGGTGGTGTGTCTAAAAAGAGAGACGTGGGGCCGTAATGGTTGCACAAAGGACCAAGTCTCCCCTTAAATACCAAACCTACCCTATACCTCCACTTACATATCAGTCAGCTCCAAACTACCAAACACCCTCCTACCAAGCCCCAGCACTAACTTATAAGTCACCTCCATCTCCCACATATCAACCTACCTCACCCAGATATTCCTAACTCGTACATGTCTACCAAGCCTACAATGCCTAACCATCTCATTACCAATCACCCCTGCATGCCAAAACTTTAATAGGCCCCAACCTAATTTTGATCGAAGGCCCCCAAAATAATACACAGCCATTGCCGAACCCATTGATCAGCTATATGAGAAACTCAAAACTGCCGGTGATGTCGCCCTCATCCCTGGTTCAACCCATGAGAACCCTTCTCAGTGGGTTAACCCAAACAAGTCTTGTGCATACCATTCTAGCATGAAGGGACACACCATCGACGAATGTCGCTCTCTAAAGGACAAGATACAATCCTTAACTGATAACAAGGTCATTGTAGCAAAGGAAGCTGCTCCGAATGATCACAACAACCCCTTACCAGATCACAAGGGCGGGGGTGTTCACATGATTGAGATAGAGGATGATTGGGATCCCAAGTGATCCATCAAGTTGATCGCGGAAGGCGATGATCCAAAAAAGCCAGCAGTTACTCTCAACCCCATCATGGTCCATATTCAACCATATGAAGTCACTGAGGTAGATGTGTCTATCCCGCTTGAGTTTGAAGCAGCGCCATCAACAAAAACTCCGGCACCATTTGAGGTCACAATTTTACCACCCAAAGAACATGTCCCATTTGAAGTAAAGGTAGCCGCACCGATTTCGATGGCAATGAACACCATGCTATCATTCCATACAAAAGCTATCCCTTGGGATTATACGGCCGAGGCTAGGAGGAAAGCAAAGTCAGGTTCGAAGAGACTGTTGTATCACAGGGTATGACAAGGACTGGAAGAGTCTATACCCAGGAACACTTAGCTGAGTCGAGTAAGAAAGCTTCCAACTAGTCACTCATCACTGAAACAGGTTCAGATGACCTTTGGAGGAAGATACATGCCAAGGAGTATTCGGGCATTGACCAGCTAAACAAAAACATCAGCGCTGATATCTATCCTCTCATTGCTGCAGAATTCCAAGGCACACAAAAATGCTTTGTTGAAGGTGTTGAGTGAAGCATACGTGCCAAGTAACATCACCGGCGGAGAAATGGCCAATATGGTGGGACAAGTCTTAGAAATCCATAAAATCACCTTCTATGAGGACGAGATGCTACCTGAAGGGTTGGGTCACAACAAAGCATTGCATATCACCGTGCAATGTGAAGACTACTTCATCTCTAGGATCCTGATTGATGGAGGTTCCAGTCTTAATATATGTCCATTGATAACACTCAAGAAGCTGAGTAAAGGACTGCACGAGATAAAATAAGGAGCAATCAACATGAAATCTTTTGACGGGTCTCAGAGGTCCACCATCGGTGAGATTAGCCTGTGTCTGTAGATGGGACCGACGTGGTTCGAGGTTGACTTTCAAGTGATAGATGTGCCAACATCCTACAACCTGTTGTTAGGGCGCCCTTGGATTTATTCTGTGGGGGATGTGGCTTCAACACTGCATCAGGCCGAATTTGAATGGAATCACTAGGAAGTGATCATTCACCGTGACAGCAGCAATCCTATATACATTCGTCAGACTGTTCCGACAATAGAGGGAAGAAGAAAGTTAGGTGGAGAGACCTACCACCACATCAAGCGAGTCAATGTTGTTGACAAAGATAAATAGTGGGACAACAAGATTGAGAGTATATTGAATTGGAGTGGGTACGAACCTGGAAAGGGGGTCGGTAAGAACCTCCAGGGGATTGCTAAGCCCATAAAGCTCAAGAAGCACGACACTACTTTCGGTTTGGGATACGAGTACACTTGGGAAGAATTTAACAATTGGTTGCCACCATGGCGCGGTCCTTACTATCTACTGGAACAGCCAATACCACCTTTAGAGCAGACTTTCCAACTGGCTGACATTGTTTATGGGACAAACGAAGAGGAAGCACTTGCTGCGGTGAAGAACTTGTTCTTAGAAGACAATGACATGGACCGATGTGCTGTTTTCGAGGAGGAGGGGGAGGAAGGTCCTTCCATACAAGCTGTGAGTAGAGAAGCGTACCTCAACAATTGGACCATCAAGACCACAAGAGCCCGGCGAGCCTCAGGGTAGCAAGGCTAAACAAGCATCATGCACTGTTTCATTTTTACTAGATAATTTTTCTCTTTGCATTTTGATTTCTGCAATAAAATCTTCAATGTTCAAAACGGTTATGGAATTTATCAAAACATTTCTATTTTTCTTATGAATCAACACTCATTGTATTTTTCTCTCATTACTTTATTTATACAGTATTACTATTACTTATCTTGATGAACCAATGACTGTGACATGCAATGAGACAACGCAACAAACAGACATTGATTCAAAAGAAGACGATATACCAGTGGAGATCGTTAAAGAAGTTGATAACTTTGAAAACAAACCTAAGTCCAACCTAGACGAGACAGAAATTATTAACCTGGGAGATGCAGAGAATGTCAAGGAAACGGGAATCAGCGTTCACTTGTCGCCATCAAAAAATAAGAAATACATAGAATTTCTAAAGGAATATGAGGACATATTCACCTGGTCATATGATAACATGGCTGGTCTAAGTATATCTATTGTAGCCTGTAAACTACCAACTGATCCGACATGTCCTCCGATAAAGCAGAAGCTCAGGAATTTCAAGCCTAATATGAGTTTGAAAATCAAGGAAGAAGTAACTAAGCAAGTCAAAGCTAAGGTTCTCAGGGTAGTTGAGTATCCGACATGGCTAGCCAACACTGTACCAGTACCAAAGAAGGATGGGAAGGTAAGAGTCTGTGTCGACTATTAGGATCTCAACCGAGCCAGTCCGAAAGATGACTTCCCTTTGCCAAATATACACATCCTGATCGACAATTGCGCAAAGCACGAGTTACAGTCATTTATTGATTGCTTCACCGGTTATCATCAGATCTGGATGGATGAGGAAGATTCTGAGAAAATGCTTTCATCACGCCATGGGGAACGTACTGTTACAAAATGATGTCATTCGGCCTGAAGAATGCAGGGGCCACATACATGAGGTCCATGACTACCATTTTTCACGATACATTACACAAATAAATTGAGGCATATGTGGATGATGTTATCATTAAGTCCAAGAAGTCTATTGATCACATGGAAGATTTGAGGGAGTTCTTTAACAGATTGAGAAGATACAACTTGAAATTGAATCCCGCAAAGTGTGTATTTGGGGTTCGCGCCAAAACGTTGCTTGGGTTTATCGTAAGTCGCCGAGGAATAGAACTGGATCCATCAAAGGTCAAAGCCATTCAAGAACTCCCACCGCTAAAGAACAAGAAGGACGTGATGAGTTTATTGGAAAGGCTTAACTATAACAGCCAGTTCATAGCACAGTCTACGGTGATCTATGAGCCAATCTTTAAGATGTTGAAGAAGGACGTCGCTACCAAATGGACCGATGACTGCCAAAAGGCCTTCGACGGAATCAAGGAATACCTGTCAACACCACTAGTCTTGGTCCCGCCCGAGCTAGGTAGATCCCTATTACTCTATATCGTAGTATTGGATGGAGCTTTCGATTGCATTTTGGGGCAACATGGTGAAATAGGGAGAAAGGAACAAGCCATTTACTATCTCAGCAAGAAGTTCACTCCCTACGAAGCCTAGTATTCTCTTTTGGAACGCACCTACTGTGCTTTGACTTGGGTAGCTCAGAAGCTGAGACATTACTTCTGTGCCTACACCGCGTACCTCATATCAAGGATGGACCCTTTAAAGTACATCTTTCAGAAGCCCATGCCCACTAGCAAGCTAGCCAAGTGTCAAATCCTGCTGAGTGAATTGGATATTGTATACGTAACTCAGAAGGCGGTCAAAGGACAAGCATTGGTAGACCACCTTGTTGAAAACCCCATGGATGGAGAATATGAACCTTTGAAAACATATTTTCCCGATTAAGAGGTATCATTCATAGGAGAAGACATTGCAGAGTCTTATGATGGTTGGAGAATGTTTTACAATGGAGTAGCAAACTTCAAAAGAGTTGGCATAGGAGCAGTCTTGGTGTCAAAAACCGGTCAACATTATCCAGTGTCTGCCAAACTCAGGTTCCCCTGCACTAACAATATGGCCGAGTATGAAGCCTGCATCTTAGGGCTCAAGATGTCCATTGACATAAACGTGAAAGAGCTGTTAGTGATCAAAGATTCATATTTATTCATACATCAGGTACGTGAAGAATAGGCAACCAAGAACTCCAAGATACTCCCGTATCTGCATCATGTACAGGAATTAAGAAAGTGGTTCACGAGGACGGAGTTCCAGCATGTCCTAGAGTCCAGAATGAGTTCGCCGATGCATTGGCTACCCTGTCATCTATGATACAACATCTAGACAAGAATTTCATCGATCCCATTCCAGTGAAAATCCATAATCAGCCAGCTTATTGTGCCCATGTTAAAGAGTAAGCAGACGAAAAGCCTTGGTTTCATGATATCAAGGAATATTTGGAAAAGGGAGAATACCCAAAGCTTTCTAATCATACTCAGAAACGCACACTGCGGAGATTATCCAACAACTTCTTCCACAATGGAGGAATCCTGTATAGGAGGACTCCTAATTTGGGACTACTGAGGTGTGTCGACGCAAAGGAAGCATCCAAGCTGCTAGAGGAAATTCATGCCGAGACCTGTGGTCCACATATGAACAATTTTGTCTTAGCAAAGAAGATACTCTAGGCTGGTTATTTTTGGATGACTATGGAAACGGACTGCATCCAGTACTTCCGAAAATGCCATCGTTGTCAGATACATGCAGACATGATAAAGGTACCTCCGAGCAACCTCAACGCAACAAGTTCACCATAGTCGTTCGCCGCTTGGGGAATGGATGTTATTGGACCAATCGAGCCTGCCACCTCCAACGGACACAGGTTCATCCTATTAACAATTGACTATCTCACCAAGTGGGTCGAAGCAGCATCTTACAGAGCAGTGACTAAGAAAGTCATGGCATACTTTGTCCGCGACCGCATTGTTTGCCAATTCGGGATTCCAGAGTAGATCATTACTGATAATGGCTCCAACCTCAACAGAGACTTGATGAAATCTATGTGTGAAACCTTCAAGACCAAACACAAGAATTCTACAACCTACATGCCTCAAATGAACGGAGTTGTGGAAGCCGCCAATAAGAATATCAAGAAAATATTGAGGAAAATGATAGAGAAGCATAAACAGTGGCATGAGAAGTTATCATTTGCTCTATTGGGGTAACGCACCATAATCCGCACATCAACCAGGGCAACCCCCTATATGATGGTTTATGGTACAAAAGCCATCATTCCCGCCGAAGTAGAAATTCCTTCCTTAAGGATCATACAAGAAGACGAACTCAACGATGTAGAATGGGTGAAGAGTCGTTACGAGCAGCTAGCTCTTATAGATGGAAAAAGAATGAACGCAGTTTGTCATGGTCAACTCTATTCGAACAGAATTTCCTGAGCCTTCAACAAGAAAGTCAAGCCGAGGCAGCTGGTATTAAAGAAAATTTTTCCGCATCAGGATGAAGCCAAAGGGAAGTTCTCTCCCAATTGGTAAGGTTTGTACATGGTTCACCGGGTTCTGATGGGAGGAGCACTCATACTTGCAGAAATGGACGGAGAGATCTCGCCAAAATCGATTAATTCATATGCAGTCAAGCGTTACTATGTGTAATCTTTATGTTTTCCCTATATGATGAAATTTGAACTACGCCTGACCTGATTCTCGTTTAAAAGTGTATACGTGGGCAGCCCTATGTGTTAGGTCACAATTTAATAAAATTTTTATTTCCCCCAAAAATTGGAAATTGGGGCAGAGTTTTGAGGAGGACCCTCAAAATTCTGAAGTAATTTCAGCCGATCGTCGTACGAGCAGTAGTCAGAAAAGTCAACCCATCAAACTAGGGCAGAATTTTAAGGAGGACCCTCAAAATTCTATAGCAGGAGAGGTTGCAATGTCTCGAACCGCGTCACAGTCATTGGTTCATCAAAAAATCTATTTTAATTATACATTTATGTTATACTCTTACAAAATCATGCATGTTTATTATCAAAACTGCTTTGTTTAACAATGTTATCCCAACGACACAGACGGTATTGCCAAATAAAAGCTGAACAAGTCAAGCAAATCCAGCGGGGATGCGAACTAACTGTCACGACCCAAACCCACCTGGTCATGATGGCACCTCTCGTGAAGACAAGGCCAGCCAACAGAACATTAAATCCTCAAATTATTAACAGTTATTAACATAGATAAGCTTAAAACAGGAATAGTGTAACCAATAATGCGGAATAACCGTGATAACAAGGATACCATCCCAAATCCTGCCCGCAATCGGGGTGTCACAAGTCATGAGCTACTACAGAGTTTAAATAAAATACTACAAGTCAGTATCTAGGAACATATTCCGAAGATAAAAGAAATACAGAAGATAAGGAAGAAAATGGGGTTGTGGACGTCGACAGCTACCTCGTCTCTCCGGGTCCGCCTGGTCTGGGAGAAAATCAGCACTCAGGAACGAACTCAGCTATGCCTGTATCTGCACACATGGTGCAGGGAGTAATGTGAGTACTCCGACCCAGTGAGTAATAAAAATAAATAACGACTGAGAACATAATATCCCATAAAGGCACAAGTGATGCTATCTCAAGCAGTAAAAACCAGATAAACAGCAAAACCAGTGAAATATAGAAAGAAATTCTATTTGAAAACAGTTAAAAACAATTATGCTCAATCAGTAAGAAATGCTCAGAATACTGCCCCTTATGCATGATTCTTTTTGTTCCTGGTCAATCATTGTTACCTGACCGGTCAGCCATTGTTACCTGACCAAAACGCGTATTTCAGTGCCATTGTTACCACTGGTCAGTCATTGTTACCTGACCAAACCGCGTTTAACAGTGTCATTGTTACCGCTGTCTAAAATTTAACAACTCTAGATGGGTACCCGTGCTCACTGTGGGTGTGCAGACTCTGGAGGGGCTCCTGCAGCCCAAGCGCTATCAACAAGGCCTGAAAGCCTGAACAATATCAATACGAGGCCCGAAAGCCTGCTCACAATACACTCGAGGCTTGAAAGCCTCCTCATATCACTCATCATGCCCTTACATAAGGCCCTCGGCCTCAATCAGTCCAAAAATAGTCAAAAGCCCCTCGGGCATCAGTAAAACAATAATACTCAGCTCAAACAATAGTTCAAATATCTGTTAAAACTCCAAGTTTGAGTAAAATATAGCAGAGTTCATGAAACAATGTAAATCACATGGACTGAGTTCAAATAATATTTGAAATAGTGAGGGAAAATAGTGATGATAGTTCATAAAGAGTTCAAACAGTCGACAATAAGCCCCAAATATGGCAACAAGCCCAAATCATAGTGAAAAACAACAAGTCATAGCTAATGCACGGTAAAAATGTCATCCGGACTGAACCAAGTCATAGTCCCCAATAGTAAATGACCCCGCGCTCGTCATTGAACGCGTGGCTTATCTCAACACAGCACCAAGTTATGCAAATCCGGGGTCTCAAGCCCTCAGGACGTCATTTAAAGTCATTACTCACCTCTAGCGGCCAAAAGTCTAGCTTGCCAAGCCTTTTCCCCTCAAATCGACCTCCTCGCGTGTCGAATCTGATCAAAACCATAAGGAATACATTACAATAGGCCAAAGAGACATAACCCAATCGAAAATACTCGAAAAACGTCGAAAATCACGAAGTTGGCAAGATCCGAGCCCCGGGCCCACTTCTCGAAAAATTACAAAATTTACATCTCCGGATTCCCCGTCTCGCCACGAGTCTATACATATCAAATTTACCAAAATCAGAGTCCAAATGCCCCCTCAAATCCCAAATTTTCATTTAAAAAAAAAACAAGCCCTAGATCTTCCAATTTTTACCAAAGTTTCCAAGATTTAAAGGTTGATTCTTCAATAAAATGATGTTTCTAGGCCATAGGACTTACCTTAAATCGATTCCCTGTCAAAACTCTCTAAAAACCCCGTCAAAAGCTGTCAAGCTCGCTTAAAAATGGTGGAAATAACATAACCTTCGCGGATGAAAAATGATATTATAAACCTTCCTGCCCAGGTCGATTTTCGCTTCTGCGGTCCTGTTTCCACTTCTGCGGTCAAAATTCCGCTTTTGCGGTTTTCCATTAAAATCACCATAATCGCTTCTGCGGTGATTTTCCCGCTTAAGCGGACCCACTTAAGCGGTTGATTTTCTGCTTCTGCGGACACTGCTGGACCTCCCCCTTTCACACCTGTGATGCATCTTCCGCTTCCGCGCAACCGCATATGCGGTCTCCTTTTCGCAGATGCGGAAACACCTGCTGCAACCAAAACCTGCAATTTCCAACTTCAAATTCCTTCCGTTAGCCACACGAAATCACCCCGAGGCCCCCGGGACCTCAACCAAAGGCACCAACATATCCCAAAACATCATGAGAACTTGTTCCAATCATTAAAACACATCAAACAACACTAAAATTATCAATTCACATTGGATTCAAGCCTAAATTTCTTCAAAACCTCCGAAACACGCGTTCGATCAAAAACCCAACCAAAACACCTTCGAATGACCTGAAATTTTATCCGCACATCCAAAATCACCTAACGGAGCTACTGCAACTCTCGGAATTCCATTTCGACTCCCGCATCAAAATCTCACCTACCAACCAGAATTGTAAGTGGTATACCTACACCCCACACGCACACTCACTATATCTACATACGTATAAGTTTCTAGCCTTTCGAAAAAGCCCCTCTCCTTACAGTCAAGTGACGCCAAAATACTAACTTCGCCAATTCAAGCATAATTCTACACCGGGCCTCCAAAACCAATTTCGATCGCATTCCTAAGTCACAAATCATCCCCCAAAGCTAACCGAATCATCGAAAATCGCATCCGAGCCCTCTAACTAAATAGTCAACTTCCTGTTGACTTTTCCAAAACAAGCTTTCCTTAAAGAGACTAAGTGTATCATTTCCATCTAAAACCAATCCAATTCAACTCGATCACCTCAAATACCAATAATGAAGCATAGAGAAACATAGTATGGGGGAAACGGGGCGATAACTCACGTGACGACGGGCCAGGTCGTCACATCCTCCCCAACTAAAACAAACGCTCATCCTCGAGCGGGTCAGGAAACATACCTGGAGTCTCAAAGAAGTGAGGATATCTGCTCCGCATATCCCGCTCGGTCTCCCAAGTAGCCTCCTCCACGGGCCGACCTCTCCACTGCACCTTCACTGAAGCTATATCCTTTGACCTCAACTTCCGAACCTGAAGACCAAAAATAGCCATTGGCTCCACATTATATATCAAAGCATCATCCAACTGTACCGTGCTGAAGTCTAAAATATGAGACGGGTCCCAAACATACTTCCGGAGCATAGATACATGGAATACCGGGTGCAGCCCCAACAGGCTGGGTGGCAAGGCAAGCTCATAAGCCACCTCTCCAATCCTCCTAAGTATCTCAAAAGGACCAATGAACCTCGGACTCAGCTTCCCTTTCTTTCCAAACCGCCCTTTATGGGCGAAACCTTCAGCAAGACCTTCTCACCTACCATATAAGACACATCCCGAACCTTCCGGTCCGCATAACTCTTCTGACGCGACTGTGTTGTATGAAGCCTCTACTGAATCAACTTCATCTTCTCTAAGGCATCCTGAACCATCTCTGTCCCCAATAATCTAGCCTCGTCGGGCTTAAACCATCCAACAGGAGATCTACACCGCCTCCCATACAATGCCTCATACGGAGCCATCTGAATGCTCGACTGATAGTTGTTGTTGTAGGCAAACTCTGCAAGTGGAAAAAACACATCCCATGAACCCCCAAAATCTATAACACAGGCACGCAACATGTCCTCTAATATCTGAATAGTGTGCTCGGACTGCCCGTCTGTCTGAGGATGGAATGTTGTGCTCAACTCCACCTACGTACCCAACTCCCGCTGAAATACTCTCCAGAATTGAGAAGTGAACTGAGTACCCCTATCTGAGATAATAGACACTGTAACCCCATGCAATCGGACAATCTCCCGGATAAAGATCCCTGTCAGCCGCTCCGAAGAATAAGTAGTACATACTGGAATGAAGTGCGCGAACTTGGTCGGCCGATCCACAATCACCCAAACCGAATCAAACTTCTTCAAAGTTTGAGGGAGACCACTCACGAAATCTACAGTAATCCTCTCCCATTTCCACTCAGGAATAACCATACGCTGAAGCACACCGCCCGGTCTCTGATGCTCGTACTTGACCTGCTGACAGTTGAGATATCGAGCTACATAACTCACAATATCCTTCTTCATCCTCCTCCACCAATAGTGTTGTCTAAAATCCTGACACATCTTCGTGGCACTTGGGTGGATAGAATACCGCGAGTTGTGGGCCTCCTCCAATATCAAATCCCGGAGCCCATCCACATTGGGCACGCAAATCCGACCCTGCATCCTCAACACGTCATCACTATTAATAGTCACATCCCTGGCATCATCATAATGAACCCTGTCCTTAAGGACAAGCAAATGTGGATCATCATACTGGCGCTCTCTAATGCAGTCGTACAAGGAAGACCGAGAAACAATGCAAGACAGCACCCAACTAGGCTCCGAAATATCTAACCTCACCATCCAATTGGCCAAAGCCTGGACATCAACTGCAAAGGGCCTCTCCCCAACTGGAATGTACGCCAAGCTGCCCATACTAACCGCCTTCCGGCTCAAAGCATCGGCCACCACATTGGCCTTCCCCGGGTGATACAAAATGGTAATATCATAGTCCTTAAGTAACTCAAGCCACCTCCGCTGCCTCAAATTGAGGTCCTTCTGCTTGAACAGATGCTGAAGGCTGCGATGATCAGTATACACCTCACAAGATATGCCATATAAGTAGTGCCTCCAAATCTTCAAAGCATGAACTATA
>MU737933.1:169206-184747 GCA_026770625.1 Nicotiana glauca | reverse complement strand
AAACATCATTCCACGTTGTAGCAGGAAATTCTCGAAGGCTTTCTTTGAGCTTCCTCGTAGCTTCAGAGCTTCTTTTATTCAAATTACTTGTAAATGCTATAGCTGCCCAATTGTCAGGTACACGTGGCAAAGTCATTCTTTCATGTTGAAACCTATCGACAAAATCTCGAAGTAGTTCTGAATCTCCTTGTTTGATTTTGAATATATCCTCATTCTCTTTTCCACCTTTTGGGCTCCCGAATGTGCTTTGATGAAGGAATCTGCAAGCTCCGCAAAAGAATTTATAGAATTTTTGGGTAAAAGAGAATACCAGGTTAATGCCCCTTTGGTGAGTGTTTCACCAAATGTTTTGACCAGAACTGATTCAATTTCCTGCTTTGTCAAATCGTTGCCTTTCACGCCAGTTGTAAATGTTGTCATGTGGTCTCGTGGGTCTGTTGTTCCATCATACTTCGGGACATCAGGAATTTTGAATTTTTTCGGAATTGGAAGGGTGGCAGCACTTGGTTTCCACTATTGTTGTGAATATTTGTCCATATCCACTCCTTTGATTACTGGTGGAACACCTGGGATTTGCTCAATACGGTCGTTCTGTTCCTTAAGCTGTCTCTGCAAGGTTAGTACTAAATTTTATAAATGAGAATTAGATGAATTACCTGGTTCTCCTCCCTGTGTCTCGCTGGGGTTTCCTTCATTTTCAGAATGAACAAGCCCAGAGCGAGGATTTTCCAATGTGTCGTTATTAGGTGTTGGTGTGGGTGATGCAACCGGTAGCCGACTGACCAGGGTCTGAAGAGCTTTGCTAACTCGCGCATCAATTATTTTTTATAAATCTTCCTCCGCCCTTTCGAGCTATTCAGATTGCTCTTGTTCACCAGAATGGATATCAGGAGTACCCTCACGAGATTGTCGTGGTGAACCATGTGGGGAAGGGACCAGGTCGACATTTTGTGAATTTTCCTGGTCTTGTTGGATTTGATTTTTCTGGTTTCCAAGGATATCGTCATTGCTTGCCATAGTTAACAGAAATTGATAATCAGATTCCCGGTAACGGAACCAATTTGTTTAACCAAAAAATAGAACTTTGATCAAACTTAAGAATATATGAAAACACGAGTTACTGATAATCAGAAGAAAAGATGTAGATAGACTTTTGAGAAGGAAATAGTATGAAAGCAAGTAAATCGAGTATATTTCAATATTTCACTGTGTGTTACAATTGATAACTCTTCCTCCTTTTGTAGCCTTTTTAGGAGCATGATTTTCGCCTTAGCCGTAATGAGGCAATAATGAGCAATAAATGTCATTTAATGATACGTTACATAAATCAAAGAAAATATTCCGTAACGTTCTTGGCATTTAAGATGTAATAAATACTGTATCCGGTCCCTCATAGGTTATCAGGTTCATACCCTTGGATCTTTGTGCTTTAAATGACCTGAATAGGTGCGGGCTCTGCATCTTCTGAGTAATTGCCCGTGCCTTTTCCAATATCTTTGCTCGCACCTGTTATTGCCCGTGTCTCTTAATTAGTTCTGCTCTTTTTGACTATTTGACCATTCCACGTGTCATAACACGTCATCTGCAATATACAAAACTTGATTTTTCCCAATATAATTTCTGAGCTTACATTAATTGACTTACGGCGTACTCTTACGTACGAAAACATAGGGTGTAACGGATGAATATGAGCATCTTCAGGTATTCGAATCATTGTGCTATGCTCATACGCAAGGAAGGCCGAGGGATAAATTTTTGAGTAGAAGTCGTACGTGTATTTTTGTTGGGTATCCGTATGAGAAAGATGGATGAAAATTATATGATTTAGAGACAAGGGAATATTTCGTCACCAGAGATGTCAATTTTTATGAGTGTGAATTTCCTTTTATATCATCATTGCTGACTCAAACACCGATAATGGACATATTTGCGGTGTAGAAGAGCTATAGGAAGATAAGGAGTTTGAAGTGAGGGGGAAAGGCGGGCGTGAATCGTGCCCAAGGAAGTGAAGCGGTGCAAGAAGAACACACTCATCAGGATGAACGAAATACTGGGCAAAGTGGTGGAATGGAAGAGGAACACTTGGGACGTGGGCTTAGATAGAAACAACGATCGATCTGCTGTATGACTATATTAATAATGCGATCCAAAAATTGAGTCCATTTCGTTCGTCATTCATTTCATCGCATCACTTAAGTATGCCATATCCTATAGTACATTATGTGAATTGTGATAGATTTTCTACACGACATCAAAATTTTCTTGCAGCTATCTCTATGGCACAGGAACCAGCAACCTTCTCTGAAACCGTAAAAGGCGGCCATTAGAGGGCGGCAATGACACAGGAAATACAAGCATTAAAAGAAAATAAGACATGAGTGTTAATTGATTTGCCTTTCAGGAAAAAAGCTCTAGGTTGCAGGTGGGTCTACAAGGTGAAATACAACTCCGGCGGTACAGTAAAATGCTATAAAGCCCATCTGATCATATTCGGAAATCAGCATGTAGAAGTAATCAATTACCAGTGGCAGCAGCGAAGAACTGGAAATTGCATCAAATAGACATGCATAATGCTTTCTTACACGACAACCTTCGAGAATATATATATATATATATATATACACACACACACACACTTGATTTTAGGTTATGAGTCCGTGGAAGGTTTGTCGACTTCGAAAATCACTTTATGTTCAATTATATACAGTTAAACACATATTATATATTCACTAGCTATTTTTAGTTTTTAATATTCGAATGAACGACTATTTGGGTTAAGTCTTCTATATTACAATAAAGTTCTTGTCTTTTGCCTTTGCAATGAACATAATTATTCAGACATTAATCAAGTCATTTCATGGTGTTGGCCTAAGTTCCAACACATATAAGGCCAAACTAATAACCTCCCACGCGGTGAGTAACTTCTGCCCTAAAATATTATATTTTGACCCAGTGTTGGGTGGTTTCTCCGATTTTACTTCTACTTGATGTGTTATTTTTTTTACTAATTTAGTTGTTTCTATTTCTAGTTCCTTAGGTTTTTCTGTAATACTTTTAATTAATTTTTTCTATTTCGTTTTTCGTGGGTATTATTTCTAAGTTAAACTGGCTTATCCAATATTTTGAATAAATTTGGTGAAACTGTCTTTTTATTTATTATACACCTTGTACATCCGGAATTTACTAATGCTAACATTTCTATTTCTTAATCTTCTATTTTAATTCTTGCTAAAAATTTTATGGAAGAGAAATAGAAGAACGATGGTATAAAAGAGATGGAATAATACAAAATTCAAACACAAAATGGTCCATAGGACATAAAATACAACATATAATGGACATATTACAGGAAAAATGTACCCATAAACAAATACAAAAACAACTAAAACAGAATAAGGCCAAACTAATAATCTCCCACGCGGTGAGTAACTTCTACCCTAAAATATTATATTTTGACCCAGTGTTGGGTGGTTTCTCCGATTTCACTCTATTTGAGGTATATATCTTAATTCCTAAGTCCTTAACTTTGGCGGAAAAGACTAAGAGCCTGTTTGGATTGGCTTAAAAAAAGCTTTTCAGCAGAAATAGCTTTAAGCTAAAAAGCAATAAGTTGGCATTGCTCAGCTTATTGCTTTTGGCTTGTTTCAAGCAGTTTTTAACTTATTTTAAGTATTTTTTGACTTTGCCAAATACTGAAAAAAGCTAAAAAGATCTTAAAAGCTGATTTGACTAGCTTAAAAGCCAATCCAAACACCCTTTGATAGGTCTCTAGTACATGTTATTTCAACTAGGATTTGAATCCTAATTTCCTACTTGGATGTATATGCATCAATATAGATGTTTTCTATATGCTCCACCTTAGCAGCCTCAAGTTGGAAGATGCAGAACCACATTCTTCAAACCTCAAGTAATCCTATCTGACCTCTGTTTAGACAACATGAAAATAGGACAAAGTATGGCCTTAGGTAACTTATCCGACCAGGTGTCTATATCGGAGCAAGAAATTACTTAACCACGATTAAGTGATAGATGTGTATAGAAACGGCATATATCTTACATTTATTGATTTGATATAAACATTGAATAGAAATAAAAATTTACACATTTATTGATTTGGTATAAACATTGAATAGAAATAAAAATTTACCTGTGATGTTTTAGGAATCAAAATGTTGGGGTTAAAAAAACAGAACATATTCTTCTTTTTTCCCCCTTTAAATCCAAAAGTTCAGACACCAAAAAGTATTGGAAGAGATAGGGGAACCAATTTCCTGATATTTCAAATTAAACATACATGATAGAGATGGAACTTCTACATTACGCTTGAAAGAATCCTCATAATTAGCTATGTGGCATAAACTCCAAATAGTTAAGGTGAAATACATGAACGCTGTAAATTTGGCAACGACTTATATTTAGCTACCTCAACGGCGGCTTGTACTTAACAGATACTTCAACCTTACTCAATTCCTTTCTTATTTTATCTTCTTTTTTTTTTAAAACCTCCCTCCCAATATCTTCTTTCCTCCCTTTCCCTCTTTTTTGTTCTGTTTCAGAACACAGTGATTTCTGAAAATGAAATAAAAATAAGAAAAATATGTGATGGTGGCCAAACTTTTCTGTGATGGAGTGTTGAGTTGAGAAGAAGAGGACTAAGAGGTGGTGGCCACCGCAAACGAGAAGAAGGTTAGGGAGGAGGTGGTAGCTGAATTCGTTATGGTGGCTGAATTCATTGTGGTGGCGGCAGTTTTGGGGGGCGCGGGGGGGTTCTTGAATTTCTCACGCACCTAAGAAGAGAAACCAGTTTTTTTTTGCCATGTCAGCTTTTTGTGTTTAATAGGCACACATTAAGTGAGATTGGAGTATCTAATAGGTACAAGCCTCAGTTAATGTTCAAAGTTTGAACTTCATTCAGACAGTGTATACATACATGCCTCTAATAAGCTGAATAGAATGAAATCGGATTTCAATTTAACAGAATAAGTTATAGTTGTTACCATGAATAGCAAAAGAAAAGTTGGTAATCAGCATCTGTAAGATGACATTTGTATTAGTGATGCTACTAAGAATATTACAATAGGGTTGCTGCTTCTGTGCTCTTTTTTCCAGTCAGCTTCTCCTTTATGGCTTCCCAGAATGTGGGTATTGCAACCTCATCTGGAACTTCCTTAAATGATGGAAGGTAATTTACATCAACGATGACATGGTCACCAGTGCCTTCCTGGATCTGAAATTTCATTGAAAAGTTGTATCAGGGAGTGTGCTGCTCGAGCAATATTCTCTTTAGACATTATCACTCACTTCCGTTTTAGTTATTTGGGTAAAATTCTCAGCTTGGACCAAGGATTTAGGAGCTGAGATTTTGGAACTTCTAGTTCAGAGTGAAACAAATTCATCCCTACATCCCAAAGACTAATATGCAACTACAAAACCAATCACAAAAGGGGCAACATAGGCAGAAAGAGGGCCTGCTGATAGAGTTAAGTCTGTTTCTAGTATTTATTTATTTGTGTATTTTAACACTACATTGCTGATTGAAAAGCACACGGCCCTCTCTTCACTGTGGACAAAACGCAGAATGACAATACTACATAAGGGAGAGTCGAGGAAGAATTGATTTGTTATGGTGAGATCTTTCTCTATCAACAGGTTGTTACTACTAAGAGCTTCGGCAAAACTATAGGGATAAATTATATGCATGATGTGCTTATCCACAATCACAGGGTCAACCTGGCTTATTTGACATCTTGCCAATGCAGCTCTGGCAAGATCATTGGATATTTCAGTCTTACCACAAGTAAAAGCATTTTAGAGGGATGTTTTATAGAGCATAAATTTAAGCAATGAATTTTATCATTAACAGCTACGGATGTAAGATCTTTTATATATTTATCTTCTCAGAAAATAAATGAAAACATAAAACTAATCAACTAGAATATAGGTTGTAAGGGGCGAGGAATATGAAAGTACTCACCACAACATCAAAGCCAAAGATGGTAAGGTCAAGCACCCTTCTCAACCAATTTGCAGCATCAGTGACTAGCTCCTGATCAATTCGATAATTATCTTCATGTAGGCTTTTTTGCTGATTCTCTTTGTCAACAGGTAGAGATTTTAAGCTGCAAAAATATGTCTTCTTAAGGCATAGAATGTGCTTTTTACTATAGCAGACTGGGGAATTTAAGGTGGTAAAATACCTATCAAAAAGTAATGGCTTCAACTCCTTTTCTTCAGCTAACTTTATCAAAATATCTGCATTAGGTGTAGACTTCTTAATTGCGAAGAAAATCTTCTTTCCTACAACGTAAAACTTGAACATAGTGGATGAATGATCCACATATTCCTGCAGTTACACTTGAATTCATATTTAACTTGAAGGAGAAAGCTAACATTAGCAGGAAATAATTCATCTAGATGACAAATATGGAGATCCTTTCAACAATCAACTAAGATGCAAACCAAAATAGACATGCAAATTAACTGTCCTTTGCACAACATTATGTGCTTCCGAAACACACTCGCTAATCTAATCCGTATCTGATACAATCAAGCTGCCTACCCATTGCCATTTGCATATAATGAAAGTGTCTTACATATCAATGAGAAAATATGCAATACTTCTCACAAACACACTAATGTAGAATGTTCAAGTTAAACCAGTTCTACCATTCAAGTGGCTGATTAAAAGATAATGAGATATAGCCCTTTGCTTACCTGCACAATAGCTGGAAGAGGGACATTGAGGTCTTTGTAGCTGTCTGCCTTAAAGACAATAGCCTGTCCATTAAGAATTCAAGATAAGACTGCCATAATAGACAAATCACTTATCAAATAAAAAGTTACAAAATCAGTCGACAATTCACATGACAAATGAAAAAGAAAGGAAGATATATAAAGGCAAAGCTTAGAGCTGAAGCATAGACAGTCCACACAAGATTAAATTTTTCTATAAAATCAAACGGAGGAATGCATAATGCCAAATTAAACCTTTTACAGAGTAAGAAGTTTAAAATATAAATGTAGATAAGAGAGAGGGGAGACCAAGAATATTATTCATGCTGGATTGAGAACTCAGCATTACCATGCTGTGAGCATCAGCAACTCCACAAGCAACTTGGGGTTTTACAATGTTTGGAAGCAACAGTTTTGCATAGGCTAGCTTGTCTTCCAATTTGGGCTCACGAAAATCGACAACCTTCACAAAGAAGCACATGTTACATCAAATATCTACCAAGTAGAGAAAACTAATTTTCACATACCCACAGTTTTATATGATAAATGATGAGATGAGTAGTGGACACCATGAACTTGTGTTCCAGCATTTCCTTTTATTTTTGGGTTCAAAGTTTGGTTTAGAGCATTAGATCATGAGGAAAAAGGAGCTTCATATTAACAACCGCATAAGAAGATCCTAATCTTGAAGCTATATAGGGATATAGATAAAATCTTGAAATTTTTGTGTTTAATTAGATTTTTCAACTTTAAATTTAACCTACCCGAGCTAAGCAGTGATAAGAACAGAACAAAATGATTAACTTTATAGAAAAACAGTAAAAGGCAAACTCTTGAACGCAGTATTCCAAACCTAATGATGACAGAAAAGAGCGTTGTCCCCTTAAACTGTGCAGACAGCACAAACAACCCAAGATAACATATAGATGAACTAAATTTATTAGATTGCACCAAAATGCATCAGGGCGAATTTCAACAAGAAAGAAATTGGTCATAATGAAGAAACAACAAAAACCAAAAAACGATGCGTAAACATTTACATACTATATAGTTGAATATCAAACAAATGAGAGTCATGGGATGATATAAAACCTGTGGCATACAATTCAATTAAACGAGTCTTTGTAGAATAACGTTTCCTTCCTATTGTACTGGTTTTATTGTCAGGTAAGGCCCTATGATAACCATATCAACTACTGCATTGTCTGGTCAAATTCCATTGTAAAAGCAATTTTATTCCAACAAAGCAAGATCGATTTAGATTGGGCTTTCTTTAACAAGCCAAAAAGCTGACTGATCTTTCTCACATAAAGTGGGAAAAGCCTTAAACTGACTCCTGGACTAACCACACTGATCCACTAATGTTATCTCCATTTACAGACTCCATCACCTCAGATTGCAGAAACTCTATATCACTTGATCTCACTCAAAACACATTGTTATAATAAGAACTGATAACTTTAAATTATGACCCCTGGTCTGTGGTCATATACTTTGTGGGAATTGAGACCCCAAAATAAGGCCTTGCTTAACATAGCTTCTGGAAAGTAGGCTGCTGAATGAAGAAAATTAAGAAAACAGATGAAGCAATTATGAAAGATCAATAAGGAAAAGATTAGGGATTGAAGTCTCAAAGATTTCACAGGTTTTTCTAAAAGACAATATAAGCATAACATGGGTTACATTTAGCAAAAAGGACCTTTAGAAAATGGGGACCCCTGATTTTACTGCAGCTTTTGGTGCTAAGATTTTCCAAACCACCTAGAATCTGCTGTATTTTCAACCTATCAAGAACAGGATAAATGTTGCTGAATGGGTCAATCACACAACAGTCAGGATTGCATCTGATGTACCTGAGCAGAAAATAATTGCAGGAGTTTTAGTGAAATTTAAACCAACTCTCTGGCATGAAACTCAAACAGAGTATTTACAGAAATTATTTCAACTATCATCACCAGTTCAAGCTGAAAACAACGTGGTGCAATGCATGTTTCAGATATAGAGACATGCCATAAACAATCAGACAAAAAAAGAACATGCAAAAATATTAAAGATGTCATTCGGCTGCTTCGGAAGAAAGTCATTTCCATCAAGAAAGTACAAGGATCTATGAACAGCATCCACATTTTGTTATCAACAAATGAATCAATATCAAAGAGGCTATGAGAGAATGAATGAAAGCATTAAATCTTTTTGATTGCTCCAAGTCATCATAACCCTAGAGCAGTTCTAAGGTAAAGTGAGAAAAAAATTTCAACTGAAAGGGCATATAGCTCTCTGATCTAAACATGGACTAGGAACATAGTTAGAGCTAGCTACAACTTTCTTAGCATCTGCTTCTTCTTATTAATAATATTTATCTTTTGGCTTTTTAGTTCTAGCTCAAAAATAGGGTTTCTTTGCACTCATAGCAGTCCTCTGTAAGCTCCATTGATTTCCTTGAACAACTTAAAGCTTCGACATGTTGATTAAAGATGAGCTTAGTTGGGTAGACTTCCAATGTCTGGTATATAACTATGAAATTTATCTCGTTCAATTGTCAAAATAGATGGTGCTAAGGCGATTCACAGAAAGAAATGACAAAAATCATCGAGATTCTAATCAGGTAGTTGCAACAGAAGTTTTAAGGCGATTAAAGGAGAGATAGTAAGGAATGTTCACCCTTTTTTCTATTCTGCAGTAAATTATTAACCGATAATAAGTTAATAGCAGGAAGTCACCTTTGTAACTGTTCCATGCCCTCTGTATAAGTAACTTTGTTTTCAAAATCTGAAGAGCTGCTCATTTCAACAGCAATGATGTCATCAGTTGATTTATGTAGAACGCCGTCAACTTCTTTTAACTGCCATGATATAGGGAGCTCGTAGTTAAGGGCCACAAAAGTTAACCCGTTTGGTGTAGGATTTAAGGGGAATGCACCTCTCTGCAAAGCATAAAGAACATGTCAATTTCCAAGTATAACATAGGGTGAAAAAGCTTCACATTAGGATCCTTCCTTAGTCAAGTACAAAGCACTAGTAATATTCCATCATTTACACCAGCTTAAAAATCCTACTTTAAATATTTGAAGCCGGGTCATGGAGAAGACATATACAAGGCCTCGATTATTTGAGAAGATGCAAGTTTGGATGCCTGACGACCATTTATGTGTAATAAGTAAATTCTTAACTCAGTTTGTCGTCAGAACTGACCTTGGCAAAATCTTCTTCACGAGAAGGCTTCATCAAGTAACCAACTGTCTTGACTTCCTTGTCCATAGCCTGCTTCTTCCAACAGCATAAAATAAAGAAACTGTTAGAACATTAATCTACACTTTGTCAAACAATTCCTAAAGGATACAAGTCTTTCTCTCCTGTATTTATCTATGACTTAAGAGTTTAGTATGGTTTAGTTGAAATTAAAATGGCTCTAGAGTGCCTGCGAGTGAACAAATAAATAAAAGGAAATCTGTTCCCCGAAAATGTTTCTTATGCATCAATAACGGCATTTTAATCAGCTGCAATTTCCCAATAAAGATTCTTGGTTACTTGAAACCTTTAGAAGATGAATATTCATTCTGTCAAACAATTCCTAAGGGATACAAAATTATTTCTCCAGTATTAACTGTAATTTAAGAGTTCAGTATGGTTTAGATGGAATTAGAATGGCTCTAGTGTGCCTGTCCGTGAATAAATAAATAAAAAGGAATCTGTTTACGAAATATGTTTCTTATGCATCAGTAACAGCATTTTAATCGGCTGTGATTTCCCACTAAAGATTATTTTTAGATGTTTGCTTTGGATAGGATTCATCCAGCTGCCTATGTTAACAACTTTTAGAAATCAAACTCTTCCACATATCTGGACATATCCTCTTCCTCCAATTTGCATTCTTTCTACTCTAGACTAACCATATACGACGATCATACCAGAAATCTAAAGCCTCAGCAAAATCTGAAGCCATCTTTAAAAAGCCCCTCAAGAATTGATCTGGATGCCGTAATGATCAGCAGTTAAGCTAATCATGAGCAACCAATTCATATGGAATCTAAGAGAACTGCAAGAGTAATGAATGGTGGTGATTTTTAGCAAATCTTGTGTTTATCCAAAGACATGCACCGCCATTCCATAAATGCATCAAAAATTAGAGGGTCGTGGTCATCATGTACCCATGCGAATGAACCTACCAGTTCACCATAAACACTAAATAACCACCATAGCCCAACTGTTAGACCTCCGCCAATTGAGCTCGACTTGACAACAAGAGTGTTGTCATGAGGCAGCAAGAGTGTTGCAACGAGAGGTGCGCGAGCAGCACCAAAGTCAAAAGGGAAAACGGGCAAGCGATGGCTAAGGCTTTGAACGGATGCGAGGCAGCTTGGCAAGGGCTTGACAATGAGTTGCGGGCTAAGGGTGACACTTGATTATGGCATAGGCATCAAGGCATGAGGCAGTGATGCCAAGGCAAGGCAAAAACGGATAGGCAAAGGCAAGCAAATGTGCAACGGGAAGGCAGTGTGCGGGCAGATTTGGCATGGGTTCGAGTTGCGGCAAACGGGCCAAGTTCGTGGGCAATGGCAAGACAAATTAAGGCACAATGCAGCTGGAATACAATGGCATTGGAGCTGGTCCAAGCCAAGGCACGAAATTGGGCAGCAACATGAGAATGGACCAAGTCAAAGGGCGGTTATGGCACATGCTGTGCACATGGGCAGCAGTTATGTTTGTCTAAAAAGCTGGCAGGAGTTAGCTACGTTTTTGGGGCCATGATCCCACTATTTTATAGCATGATTTACATGATCCTAGTAGTTGGGGGTGTCAACTACACTAAAGTAAAGTAGTGGGCTAGTGGGCAAGTGTTGTGGCCTAAAATGGGGCAACTATTGTAAACATGGGGCTGGTTCATGTATTATAAATGGACAGCACCTATTTCCTTTATGGCATAAGGAGAAAAACGTGTAAGAGTGCATGTTTCTGATTTAGGAAGAGTCCTAAGTCTAGTTTTCAAGAGTGAAAACACTAAGGCTAAGAGTAGTCTTGTGAGGGTCAAGAGTGATCTTCATTTTTGTACACGGATGTACTTCGGAGTTTGAGTTTCTTTGTATGCTCGAGTTAAATACAAAGTTGGGAAAAGAGTTTCCTGTAAACTTGTGTCTTTCGTTCATATTTAAATTCTGTCCCTTCACTATATTTTCGTTGCCTAAGTTCATTCTAAGCTTACTACGTTGAAACGCTGCAAAATTAATCGAAGTCCAAAGTTGCTGAAATTTTGGCCGAGTGTTGGAGCAGGCTGAAGTCAAGTCGGTGCTTGGCTGCCGCGCGGGCTGTTTTTGTGAGACATAAAACGAGCCCGTGACAACTGGTATCAGAGCAAGGCTGGTTCGTGGCGGAGACACGACGTGCAGTGGCAGATTTCGTGGTCTTGTTCGAGAACATGGCTGGTGGTAACAATGAACTACGGGAAAGGCTAACGAAATTGGAAGCATTGGTGGGAAATGTTGCTGAAGGGGAAGAACTTCAGTCTCTTGTGACTAGAATTGCATTTCTTGAGGCAGAAATGACAAGGCTTAGTCGTGAAAATACAGATCTGAAGGCCGAGGCGGTGATACTACGACGTGCTGTGGGCGAGGATGCTCCTCAACGTGGTGCTGAACGTCTCAAAGTGAAAATACCTGAACCAAAGACATTCGGAGGTGCAAGGAGTGCACGTGAATTGGAGAATTTTCTTTGGGATATGGAGCAGTACTTTCATGCTATTCGTGTGCAAG
The DNA here is from genome assembly GCA_026770625.1 of Nicotiana glauca. Taxonomy (NCBI): domain Eukaryota; kingdom Viridiplantae; phylum Streptophyta; class Magnoliopsida; order Solanales; family Solanaceae; genus Nicotiana; species Nicotiana glauca. The sequence continues at coordinate 172,269 of MU737933.1, read as the reverse complement.
ACGAAAAGGAGAAAGTAACCTTGACTAGCATGTATTTGAGTGATGATGCTAAGTTATGGTGGCGCACTCGTGTGGCTGAAGATGAAAGTCTTGGTAGACCAAAGATTGAGTCGTGGGAGCGGCTTAAAAAGGAATTGAAGGATCAGTTCCTTCCTAGTAATACATCTTGGATTGCTAGGGACAAACTGAAAAAGTTGAAACATACCGGATCAGTTCGAGCTTATGTGAAGGAGTTCACATCGTTGATGCTTAGCATCAGCAACATGTCGGAAGAAGACAAGTTGCACAACTTCATGAGCGGGCTGCAACAGTGGGCACAACTTGAGTTGCGAAGGCAGAATATTCAAAACCTCGCAAGTGCTGTAGCTGCTGCGGATGCATTGGGCGATTTTCATATTAATGAGGAGAATTCTGCTTCAAAGTCCAACGACGGAAAGAAGGACAAGGCAAAGGAGTGGAAGAAATGTGAAAGTGGCAATGCACATGAAGATAGAGGGAAGGGAAAGCAAGAAGCTGGAACTTCAAAGAGCAAGGAGAAGGGCAGCAAATTCAGTGGTTGTTTCCTTTGTGATGGACCACATCGAGCGAGGGACTGTCCAAACAAGGCAGTGTTAAATGCTTTGACTGCCGCGGAGAAGAGGGCTGCTTTGGAGGCGTCAAACAGTGATAATAAAGCTGTTGGTGTCAATGCAATTGTAGCCGAAGAGAGAGGAGGTCAAGGGGCATTGCTTGTCAACCCCTTGGGACTCATAAATTGAGTTGACCTCGACGAGGACGTCGAGTTTCAAAGAGTGTGGGTGGTTTGTTAGACCTCCGCCAATTGAGCTCGACTTGACAACAAGAGTGTTGTCATGAGGCAGCAAGAGTGTTGCAAAGAGCGGTGCGCGAGCAGCACCAAAGTCAAAAAGGGAAAACGGGCAAGCGATGGCTAAGGCTTTGAACGGATGCGAGGCAGCTTGGCAAGGGCTTGACAATGAGTTGCGGGCTAAGGGTGACACTTGATTATGGCATAGGCATCAAGGCATGAGGCAGTGATGCCAAGGCAAGGCAAAAACGGATAGGCAAAGGCAAGCAAATGTGCAACGGGAAGGCAGTGTGCGGGCAGATTTGGCATGGGTTCGAGTTGCGGCAAACGGGCCAAGTTCGTGGGCAATGGCAAGACAAATTAAGGCACAATGCAGCTGGAATACAATGGCATTGGAGCTGGTCCAAGCCAAGGCACGAAATTGGGCAGCAACATGAGAATGGACCAAGTCAAAGGGCGGTTATGGCACATGCTGTGCACATGGGCAGCAGTTATGTTTGTCTAAAAAGCTGGCAGGAGTTAGCTACGTTTTTGGGGCCATGATCCCACTATTTTATAGCATGATTTACATGATCCTAGTAGTTGGGGGTGTCAACTACACTAAAGTAAAGTAGTGGGCTAGTGGGCAAGTGTTGTGGCCTAAAATGGGGCAACTATTGTAAACATGGGGCTGGTTCATGTATTATAAATGGACAGCACCTATTTCCTTTATGGCATAAGGAGAAAAACGTGTAAGAGTGCATGTTTCTGATTTAGGAAGAGTCCTAAGTCTAGTTTTCAAGAGTGAAAACACTAAGGCTAAGAGTAGTCTTGTGAGGGTCAAGAGTGATCTTCATTTTTGTACACGGATGTACTTCGGAGTTTGAGTTTCTTTGTATGCTCGAGTTAAATACAAAGTTGGGAAAAGAGTTTCCTGTAAACTTGTGTCTTTCGTTCATATTTAAATTCTGTCCCTTCACTATATTTTCGTTGCCTAAGTTCATTCTAAGCTTACTACGTTGAAACGCTGCAAAATTAATCTAAGTCCAAAGTTGCTGAAATTTTGGCCGAGTGTTGGAGCAGGCTGAAGTCAAGGCGAGTCTTGGCTGCCGCGCGGGCTGTTTTTGTGAGACATAAAACGAGCCCGTGACACCAACCATCCAACCCAAAAAGATGAAAAGAAAAAACTAAAACTGACACTAAAGTAATCAGCAACAAAATACATTGATCAAGTTAGACGGCCTTTCCAGTCCAATAAACCACTGCATAACCCTCATTGACCACAGTGAAAAGGAGAGGGAGGTAGGAAATTCATGCACAGATATTGGGGAAAAGTGGAGATAGAAAGCAAAAGGATGGCCTGTTCATCATGGTGGCAGAATCTGGCTCATATGTACGCATAGTAGCACCAACTTTCTGAAAAAAATGGCGGATCAAATGGTTTAGCAAATGACGTAATAGTATACTCCATGCTGAGAGCCAAGAGGGAAATACAACAGAGATTTGGCAACAAGGTGCAGCCTTTTGGAGAAAAGTAACTGTAGCTAGTACGATCTCCAAGAGGGAGGGTGAAGGACCGACATCATCATATCACCATATGAGTGAGGATTATAGAGAAATATTATGGGGAAGGGGGTGGGGGTGTTTAGTAACGACATCATTTAAAGCATGAATTGGAAATAACATAAGTTTGACTTTTTGTAAGCATACTTGGAGAAGTAACAACACCCTTAGTCATGTCCTTCCGAAAATCTTTAGCAAATTGAGCTAGAAAGCTATTGCAATCACTCCAGTACATCGGGCACAAAACAGTGGAACTTCTTTTGTTTTTATGATCGCGGTGTCCAGGCTAGCTTGCGAGCACCTCGACTAATTCTACGGGATACCTGCTACCTCCCACCTCCCACCAGCAACAGGTTGTCTAACAAGGCTTGAACAGATGGGAACATATCACCTAGTGCTTTTGCCTCCGCTGAGATTTGGACCCGAGACCTCATGGTTTTTAACTCATTTCATTGACCACTAGGCCACACCCTTGGGTGATAGACGGTGGAACTTTTTGAATTAAAGATTCTAGAGAAACTTATAGGATAGGGGGGAGATATATGAGTTACAAGTGTCATGGAATTACTATACAAGCAAAGCATTAAGGACAAAAGATACAATGTTTCCACACCCATCCATGTAGATTCCCAACATCGAAGAAGGGAAAATCTTTCACTTGGCCAATAACAAGGGCTCTGCAAGGGAACCCATCTACACAACACCCCCCCCCCCCC
>MU737933.1:114923-167044 GCA_026770625.1 Nicotiana glauca | reverse complement strand
CCCCCAACAAAAAAAAATCACTTAAAGGATGCTGGTTAATTACGAAGGAAATTCTTTCTTAATCTACGGAGTTCCTTTTCGTTAAACGCATTGAACCAGGAGTGGACATTATCATCATCTGCAGAAAAATCCAGATTCTCTTTCATCGTTAGCTAAAGTGGAATAGTATGACTGGCTGTTTCCAGAAAATAAGACAAAACCCGCTTTATCGATATGATAAACATGTGCTCAAAAAGACCTCCTAAACCCCCGCCAAGCGATCGAGTTTAGTCTGATTTTGCTGTAGAAGTAGCTCCTGCTCCAGACTGACTTCAAGCAAACAAAGGATTTTGCAATTCCGCAGGTTCTTACGCTTACCTTATTATTAAGGGGAAAGGGCTTTTCTTTACAGATGTTGAGGGGGCATTCTTACATCTGAATACGAGGAAAAGAAAGATAACATATCTTAGCTGGTGATACATGGGGTGTTACATTGTAAACGCTCAGGAGAAGACGTCGACCACTAGTTGTTAAACTACCAGGTTTCTAGTCATTTATGGTGGATGGTACTGAATCTGTTCGGAATACAGTAGGCAATGTCGGTTATAACCAAGGATGTGATGTTCATGTAGGTTTTTTAGAAGAAAGAAAGAAGATGTAGATGTAACCCCTTTCACCATCATGTCAGCACTTCGGAAGTGAAAACTAAAAAATTTCAAAGTGTGAAAATTGATATTTCTACAAATGAGGAACTGTCTTTTGTTTCTTGTCAATTTTTGGTACAACATGAGCTTCATGTTAGTATAGATGATGCAGGGTTAGTTGTATAGAACCAAACATCCCTGATACAACATGAGGTTCACATTAGTATAGATGATTAGGGGTTATTTGTATAGAACCATACATCCCTCTATGTAGGCTCTGTACTTTTGTATACTACTTGTATAGCGGGATTCTCCTGCCACATTAATAAAATTATTACTTTACTAATAAAAGTAAAAAAGTTCCTGTTGAAAGCCAGAGGATGCTATGGAAGCTGGGCCTGGAGAAAATATCATGATACAATCTAAAAGTAGCTTCAGCAAGGAATGAATGCCCAAATGTTTCAGAGAAGCCATTATGGTGAAGTGATTATGCAGTTTCCCAGCAAATCTTTGTTTAAGCAGTTTAAGGATGCCAAATGCAAATGAGTACACAGTATTTCTTCTCACCTTCTTATTCAAACTGCAGATAGTCAGAGGCAATTCTTCAAGTTTGTTAATGAAAATCTTCCCTGGATTTTCAGTTCCAGGACTATATTCAACATCTGACATGAATTTAGAAATTTTAAGATTCAGAAGACGATAACAATTTTACCACTTGAGAGAAGTCAACAAATTTCCTCAATATGGCATTGCAACAGAAATTCACAAGCTAGAATAAAAGAGTTCCCTAGAGAATGAGAAGGAAAATCCCTTAATATGCTTGAAACTAATTGTCTGAAGGGAAGATAGTTGTGAGCTTATACCTGATGGTTTTCCCGGAGATCCTGCAAAAATAGGTCAGGTGATGAGATGTTTCCAAGCACAGTACGTGAAAGAATGAGAACAAACTTTCCACCCACAGTTACTACAGATATCAAACCTTCTGTCAATAATTATCATACCCGCTCACCTCAATCAAAAAAAGCATGCATATGTTGGTAAAGATTAAGAAATTTAGTGCGGTAACATAAGGGATTTTAACTTCTTTGAGATAACTGCAGCCTTTGAGAGTTTTGGAACCTTTTCATGGAGAACAAATTTGAAATCCAATCTGAGCTTCAAAAGGAACATTTTAAGTGCTAGGGTTTGGAGGGAAATACATTTGAAAGTAGGTTGCTTAAAAGCTAAAAACTATCAATCATTTAGTAACAATTACAGGAAACATCTTAAACTTTTTTCTCAGAAACTTCATGTGGTTTCTTCTTAATTCTCTTTTCCTTTTTCTATAAGTTATCAGTGCGTAGGTGGCTTATCAAAAAGAAAAAAGCACAAACTTTTCATTGCATTGGAACTCACGAAGAACGGTGAACAGCCAGTCAGAACTTATCAATGGGGAGATATCCTCGTCCATGTAACTGGAAACTACATGCATATAACTTCCAGAATGGTCACCCCATGCTAGTGAAACCTCACTTACAAAGTTGGCTATGGCTGTTGACTGGAAGTCAAAACAATTGTAGGAATATAATCTTGCTTTTTCTTGGAGCAGGCGCACCTATAACAAGGAGTTGCAACTGTTTGAGTTTCAATATTTCTGAAAAACAGTGCACATCATTACACTAGTGCCACTTTATAAGGTGAACAAAATTGGGATTTGAGAAGTTAAAGAAAATATAGCAAGGACCAAATTTTGGAATAAAATGAAGAAATAGAAGGAAAAGGATATAAAAGCTATTGATGAGGACATTTCAAACCACTTCGATAGGCAGGGAAAGTATGAGACAGTAAGCGCAAAGTGCAAACATTTCTTTGCACAAAGCCATCTCAGTTAAAGAATATTGCACCAAAAAATACAAAAGAAAGCAATACAAAAACAGAAAGGCCATCACCTTAGAAGCAGAAAGAACAGGTCCATAAGATATACCCTGCATAAATTGAAATATATAACATTTCAGTCATATAATCAAACAATTCCTCCACTACCACAAATAATTAAAGGGAGAAAAACAATTCTCACAACCCACAAATCTAATTATTTCAGCAATGCAACATTTTTCCATAAAAGAATCAACTTTACCCAATTCAGAATAACACAAAAGAACCAATATGACATAATTAGATAGAACAGTAATTAGTATCAAGCTATTGTAAAGAAAGCACTCAGCAGGCATACATCCACAAAGAAGACAAATGAAAGTCTCCTTTTGGGCATGTAACTTCTGAGTTCTGACAACTTATGCCTATGTGAGCTACAAACCTAGATAAGGAATGAGGGGTGGAAGAGATAACCCGATAAAGCAAAATGAATACATATGATTCCTATAGTATTTGAAATTGAGACTTAGAGTGTGTTTGGTGTGGACGAGTCCAATTTTACCATATTGGGTTGTAATGTTTTGGAAAATATTCTCCTTAAGAATACATTTTCCTCTAATTTCTAATTTCTCGAAAATGACAAGAAACTCTCCCATGCCATATCCATCTGTTGGTTCCCACCCTCCTACTGCCACTCCCACCCTGCTCAACCCACCACGTCCCACTCTCACCCTCCACCCTCATCCCCACCTACCCACACCCTACCCCCGTACCCATCCCCACTCCAACCTCCAAAAGTTAGTCAATTTGTCACCAGAAAATTATTTTCTGATTACTTCCTTAGTACCAAACACACTCTTTGTTGATTAACTGATCGATTGAATGATTGCATGTGATCGCACCAATCCAAAAAAAGTATTCCAACTATAGTAACTGAACTGAATAGAGCATAATGCATAGAGAAAATTCATAACACACATATAATTACGAAATGATTAAACATGATTTGTGACTTCGGGCCAATCAAGAATGAATTTTTGGGAATTCCACAATACATTGCAAGAATCTAAAACAGGACAATAAAATGCAACAAAAAAAAGGTTGATATAGAGGAATTTTCACATACGGTGAGGATTTTGGAGTATCGAAGCTTGCGAAGAATATAATCAGCTCCAGGCCCAAGAGAGACACTTCCATTTTCATCATCATTTTTATCGGCTGCCAACAGAACTGAAGCGTCCAGCACTATACCTTTCACCCCACACATTCTCTCTCTCTCTCTCTCTCTCTCTCTCTCTCTCTCTCTCACACACACACTGTGTTTCTCTTCCGCTTTCTCCAAAGTTTGCTTTTGCATAAAACTGCGTGAGTTCAACGTTCATCCAGCATAAAAGTGGAACTTTTCGGACTTTTCTATAAGTTGCAAATGTTTGGTTAGGTACCCAACTCTTTTTATCATGTCTATTACATCCTCGGTTTTTTGTTCGTTTTAAAATGATCCCTACTCATTGCATAGAGGTAGAGCTGTCAATATGGGCTGGGCTAGCCTACGTGGGCTTTAGCAATTGACGGGCTGGGCTGGACTAGCCCACCATTTTAATGGGCCTTATAATGGTCGGTCCACCTCTGTCCTATGTGGACCGTGGGCCCACGCGAGCCGGCCCATCATTTTTAAAAATATAATTTTATATTTTTTCTTTAAGTTCTGACCTAAAAAAAGATAATTATTTAAAAGTTAAAAAAATATCTTATTGAAAAAAATACGCAAAACTTAATAACTTTTTATATTGTTCTAATATATCACAATAAATACTAAAAAAAAAAGTAAAATACAGGACTATATTTCATTCGCTAAAAGTCAAAACTAAAACAAACTATTCAAGAGAACGTTCATGATGCTTATGAGATATCCAACACATCATCTTCATCAAACACATTTGAATCCGCTTGTGATAAGGCTGTCTTAACATCTTCACTTTCATCTACAATTCATATGCAATATTAATTAGTTAAATATTAAAAGTAATTAAATTTTAAAAATTAATAATATTTAAATTCACATAAAAAATATTACCAGTTTGAGTTCGGAAAAACCTGTGCAGCCAATTTCAAGTAGTAACAAGTGTTTGGACATTTTCATAATAAATGCAACTTCTGTACTTTGTAAGAACACGCCACCAATGCTAAATATTGATTCCGATGGTACAATGGTTAAAAAAATGCTAAGTACATCACGCACCATCATTGAAAGATCGGGATATTTTCTAGAATGGTCCTTCCAATACATGACAATATCACCTCTTGAAACTTCTCAAGATCAAGTTTTGGTTCCTCTTAGTAAAGATCCAATTCTGACTTTCCATATCTAAAGGCAGTATACTTTTTATTTTTTTTTATATTTTAAATAAATATTTTATTAGGCCCACGGGCCGGCCCGGCCCAACCTCAGTCAAGCCTCGCAGGCCATGGGCTTACTCGGGCCGGGCTTAAAAGCCTCATTTTTAAACGGGCTCCAAAAATTCTAGTCCAGCCCTGCTAAATCACGGGCTGGGCTGGGCTGGCCCAACGGGCCAAGCCCATATTGACGGTTCTACATAGAGGAGGCGTTTTTAGTAAACTAGTCTTATAGCCTGTTTGGCCAAGCTTTTTTTTTAGGCCAAAAATTAATGTGTTTGGCAAAGTTTTTGGAAGGAAAAAATTATTTTTGAGGAGAAGCAGAAACAGTTTTGGAAAAGTAGAAAAAAGTAGTTTTTCTCTAAAAGTATTTTTTTGAGAATCACTTTTGAGAAAAATACACTTAGAAGCCGTTTTTAAAAGCTTGGTCAAACACTAATTACTGCTCAAAAGTATTTTTCAAATTAATTAGCCAAACACAAACTACTTCTCACCAAAAGTAATTTTTTAAAAAGTACTTTTGAGAAAAACACTTCTCAAAATAAGCTGAACTTAGAAGCTTGGCCAAAAGGGCTATTACTATACGTGTTCTTGAATCCCAATAAGGGGATATACTATCAACGCTATCTCACTCAGGGGTCGTTTGGTAAGGTGCATTAGATAAACTAATGCATGCATTAGCTTTGTGTATTAATAATACATTGTTTGGTGGGGTGCATTAGCTTTGTGTATTAGTAATACATTATTTGATAGACATTTTAAACTCATGCATTACTTATGCAAGCATTAGTTATACATCCTATTTGGTATTATCCTATGCATAACTAATGCATAGAAAACAATGATATTAGCAATGCAATGGGTTTTAATGCATGCATTAGCTTAGTTAAAGATAAAATTGTCCTTCAAAATTTATGTTTAATATAAGTTCAAAATAATTCAAATAGTGAGAAATAAAATTACATCCTTAGTAGATAAATAAATTCTTAGCATATTTTTTTTTTTTATAAATAAATATTTCATTATATTTTACAATATAGGTAGACAAATAAAATATTTTTTTTAAAATTTTTTCATATAAAAACATTTCTCAACATATGTTTCTTTTAAAAAGTTAGAGTGTAGACTAGTTTTCAGGGCATTTTTGTAAACAAACAATTCTTTTAGAAATTGTGCAATGTTTTAATACATCAAACCAAACAATGGATAAGAAATATGTTAGCATAACTAATACCAGTATAACTAATGCAAGCATAACTAATACCAGCATAATTAATGCAAGCATAACTAATATCATCATTACTAATATACCCTATTCAGCATTATTCTTATGCATCCTACCAAACGACCCCTCAAAGAGCATGACCCCGTTGACAAATAGAATATCTAAATTGGGGCATGTTGCCATATTAATGAACATAAATTTTTTTAAATTATTTAACTATAACTAAATAATGTATATTTAACGTGCAATTGTCGTGCCATTTCAAAAGTATTTTTAAAATTTAATGTTGTCTTTAAGATTATAATGATGGTCGTATTGAAATTTATATATAATATAGTATAATTTAATGTATTATTTAATATTTTTGTAAGTAAATTTTATATATATAAGTTGTGTTTAATTTAAAAGGTAAAGAAAATACTATTGTATACCTATAAAATCAAATTAATATAATGTTCAGCAAAATGATAACAACAGCAATTAGACAATATTACTTTGAAATAGGGCACCAAATTGCATTCCTTCGAGCTTGTATTTTAAATCATTTTGACTTTTAATACTATAGTATAAGTGGCCTGGCAAAATTTATGATTTTTTTACCGTAGTGCCATTCGTTTAAAAATAAATTTATATATCTTGAGAGTTGTTTTAACTTAAAAATGATTTTACTCGTATGATGAATTTTGAAAATCTAAATCAGGTTCTTTTTCTAATTAGTTAATTTAAATTCTTAATAGTTTATTCTTAATATTAAAAAAATTAAGTTATTTTGTTGATTCAAGTTCTTAATTAAGGGTGATAATAAAAATCCGAAAACCAAACCAAACCGACCAAAAAGAACCAATACTATTTCAGGTTAAAAAAAAATTGATTCCTTAAATTATTCTTCATTTCGATTCAATTGTCATCAATATATCTTTGTAAATGATGGATTTCTCAAAGAGCAATTGGGTTGATAGCATTACATTAAAAACATGGTCACTGGAATATGTGTTCGGTAGTGTATGTCTCATGTTTAAGAAAAATATGATAAATAACAAAAAAAACCCGCAAAATTCAATATAAATCGAATTGATAAAAAGCTGACTTAATTAGTTTGGTTCAATTATGAAAAATCGACTTACTTGGTTTAGTTTCTTTTTAGAGAAAAACTAATCCATGAACACCCATATTCTTAATATTAGTCCATCAATTTTTTTAAAAAATATTTAAGCATAATTATAATTTTGTCTAATAAAATCTTATTTTTAAGATAAAATATTAATGAATATTTCAGTTTCAGTGGGATGGTTAACTTTTTCCAATCATCTCTCTCTTGCTGTTAAATATTTTTTCTTTCAATCATCGTAATTGTTGAATCTATTTTTTAAATATTATATAAAAAAATAATAAAGATGTAACGACCCTACCGGTCATTTTGAGAAGGTAAGCTCTGTTCTGCAGCGTAAGGTCTTGAACAACTTCATATTATGTGTATCGACTTGTGTGCATGGTTGAATTGAGTTACCGGATGATTCGAAGTTGAATTTGGAAGAAGGAATCTAGTTTTGGAAGCTTAAGTGGTAAGAATTTGACTGAAATTGGACTTTTGAGTAAACGGCACCAGAATGGATTTTGGATGATCACAATAGCTTCGTATAGTGATTTTGGACTTAGTCGCGCGTTCGTATTCACATTTGGAGGTCGTAGGGTAAATTGAGGCATTTCGGCGAAAGTTGAAAAAAAAATTGAAGTTTGAAAAATTGAGAAGTTCAACCCATAGTTAACTTTTGTGTTATCGAGGTCGGAATGTGATTTCGAAAATTAGAACAGCTCCGCTATGTCATTTGGGACTTGCCTGCAAAATTCGGTGTTGTTTGGAGTTGATTTGATATGGTTGAACGCTTGGTTGCGATTCTTGAAGTTCTTGAAGTTTATAGTGATTTTTCATGCATTTTGGCATCCGATTCGTGGTTCTAGAGGTTATTGTGATGTTCTGATCGCGCGAGCGAGTTCGTCTTATGTGTTCAGACCCGTGGGAGTGTTTGGTTTGGGGCCTCGGGGGCTCGGGTGAGTTTCGGATTAGCTTTTATGATGACCCAAAGTGTCATCTTTTATTTTAGAACCCGAATCCGGGTTCCGAGGTCTTGAAAACCTCACTTTCTTTCTCTTTGACTTGCGTACATAGTTCGGGCATATTTCCGGAAAGATTTTATGTGAAATTTAAGAAAAATATTAAATTTGGCCTTTAAAATTGATTAAAGTTGACTTCAGTCAACATTATTAGTAAATAGACCCGGACTCGTAATTTGACAGTCTCGTAGGGTCCGTAGTAAGATACGGAACTTAGGCATATGCCTGAAATCGAATTTCGAGGTCCGTAGCCCGAGAATTTTTTTTAAAAGAAAATTATTTGTTGAAAATATAAGAACTTTTAGAAATGAAATGGTGTGTGATCTTGATGGTATCGGGCCAATAATTTAGTTCTGGAGCTCGGTACAAGTTTGATATAGTATTCAAGTCGTATCTGTGAAATTTGGTAAAAAATGCAAGAGATTTGATATAAATCGAACCTTTGGTTGAGAAAATAGAAATTTTGAACTATCTTATGAATTTCATGAGTTTTGGTGTTAAATCTGTTGTTTAAGATGTTATTTTGGCGATTTGATCGCACGAACAAGTCTGTATGATATTTTTAGACTTGTGTGCATGTTTGGTTTGGAGCCCATAGGGCTCGGGTGATTTTTGAATAGGCCACAGAGTGTTTTGGGATTAGAGAAAATTTGATGTTGCATCTGGTATTGTTGCAGGTTCTGATCTCGCAATTGCGAGGTCAGACTTCACAATTGCGAGCCTAACAGGCTTGGCAATTATGAGGGCTTTATCGCAATTGCAAAGAATCCCAGGCTTGCATTGTTCGCTTTTGCGAACCTCGCTTCGCAATTGCGAAGTCAACATGGAGGGTCAATGATCGCAATTGCATCAAATTGCTCGCAATTACGAGACAAGCAGACATGCAACATATTCGCAATTGTGAAGCCTGTCTCGCATTTGCAAACTTCGCAATTGCGAAGCTCCAGTCGCAATTGCGACATCTGCACCTGATCAAAATATCTTTTGGACGGAATTTTCACTTCATTCTTCAAAATTTCGAACCTTAAACATCCCTAGATGACTTTTCAAAGACTCAAACTTCTCCAAATCATAGATAAGTGATTTCTAACTCAACTTCTTTGATCTAATTCATTTTTTCATGATTTCACTTCAAATCTAGGTTTTTTCATGAGAAATTAGGTGTTCTTGGGTAGAAATTAGGATTTTCGAATTTTGGGGATTTGAACCTCAAATTGAGGTCGGATTTCAAAACCAATTGCATATTTGAGTCCGTGGGTGAACGGGTAATTGGGTTTGGTACGAACTTTAGGTTTTAACCAAGCGAGCCCGGGGTCAGTTTTTGACTTTTTAGGGGAAAAAAAATGGGAAATCTATATTCATGTATTAGTATTGGTTTATTTAGCACTTATTGATATTATTAAGTACATTATGACTAGATACAAGCGGATTGAAAGTAGAATCGAGAGGTAAAGCTGTCACGACCTAAACCCGGATCCAGTCGTGATGGCGCCTCTCGTGAAGACAAGGCCAGCCAACTAGTCCCAATTTAATTTTATACAGTTAAACATTATTAAACAGTCTAAGCACGAAATACAGCCCAAACACAGCCTGATACCGGGGTGTCACAAGTCACGAGCATCTACTAAGGTCTAAAATACAACGAAATTCTGGAAAACATACTAGAATAATCTAATGACATCAAGAGGGAGTAAAGCTGTGTTGCGGACATCGGCATCTAATTCGCTAAAACTCCAATGACTCTGCCTCAGTTCAGCCAATACCCGCTATCGGGTACTGAAATACCTGAATCTGCACATAAAGTGTAAGGGGTAAAGTGAGTACTCTAAGTCAGTGAGCAATAATCATAACTAAAGTCTGAATGGTAAGAAATCACAAAAAGTGTATCAACATGTTGTATAGGCGCAGTTCAAAAACCAGTAAGAAAGCAATGAAGCTGTAAAATCCCTTAAAACATCTAACCTCACATTAAACTTCTTTGAATATGTCCTTTTCAATAGTTACTCAAATGAATGTTGAACAACTAGTGCAGATAAGCACAAAAATCCACCCCTCGGGCACAAATACACAATTAAATAGGTAAATGACAAGTAATTATGAAAGATAAACACATAAAGGTTCGCCCCTCGGGCACAATGTCAATAATTCCGCCCCTCGGGCAATATCTCAGAACAATACCAGCCCCTCGGGCAATCACATAGAACAGTACTAGTCCCTCGGGCAAACACATAGAACAATACCAGCCCCTCGGGCAAACACATAGAACAATACCATCCCCTCGGGCTATATCTCACATCACAATGGGTAACTGCGCTCACTGCAGGGTGTGCAGACTCCTAGAGGGGCCCCTTACGGCCTAAGCGCAATATTAAGCCATCTCGTGGCATCATAAACAGGCTCTCGGTCTCATATCAAATATCAAGCCACATCGTGGCGTACAATCTCAGGCCCTCGACCTCATAATCAAAACCAGTATATCATCGTTGTGGAGTGCAGCCCGACCCAAAAGATATCCTCACAACACAGGCACTCGACCTTACTTAGTCAAAAATCACATAAGCCTCTCGGGCAACAGTAAAAAATTATTTCTCAGCCCAAAACATCATTTAAATATCATTTGAGTATTAAAAGTGAGTGAACATGGATGAGTTTTGAAAGCAATGGAAAATAACATGACTGAGTTCAAGTATAAAGTCAAAACAGTGATGAAATATCAATAAAAATTCCCAAAAGGTTCAAATAGCTGGCACGAAGCCCATATATGGCATTCAACCCAAAAAAAGATGATAACAAATTGATTTCAGTCCAAATACGCGGTAAAATGATCAATCAAGACGGATCAAGTCACAGTCCCCAACAGTGCACGACCCCACGCTCGTCATCAAGTGTGTGCCTTACCTCAATATAGCACTACGATGTGCAATCCGGGGTTTCAAAACCTCAAAACATCATTTACAATCATTACTCACCTTGATATGGTCCAAACTCTTGCCCGTGATGCCTTGCCCGCACGAATCGACCTATGAATGCTCCAAATCTAGCCACAATCAGAACATAGCCATTAAAATATGCTAAGGGAGCAAAGCCCACTCGAAAATATCTAATTTACATTAAAAATCCCGAAATTGCTCAAACCCAGCCCCTGGGCCCATGTCTCAGATTCTCACAAAAGTCACCTCAATAGAATCCTCGTCCTCACACGATTATATACATACCAAGAACATCAAAATCCATCCACAGATGACTCTTCAAATCCCAAATTTTTGGTCTCCAATTTCAAGCCCCAATTCTTCAATTTTGGCTTAATTTCCATGATTTACAAGGTGAAATTCACATTATAATCGAGTTTTAAGACCAAGAATCTTACCTCCAAGTGATTCCCCTTGAATCCCTCTTCAATCTCCTTCAAAAATCTCTAAAAATGACCGGCCATGGAGGAAATAAGCCTGAAAATTGCGAACAAAACGAGCTTAAAACATTCTGCCCAGGTATAATTTTCTTCATCACGATCGCGATGCATAAAAACTCAGCTCTCAAAATTTACTCTATGCCAATGCAAATAAGCCTATGCGAACGCAAGGCTCTGCCTTTTTACTCTACGCGATCGCGGAACCCATGCCGCGTTTGCAATGAACAAATAGCATCCAAGACCCTTGGTCCAATAACTCTACGCGAACGCGACCTTCCCTACGCATTCGCGATCAATAATTTCATTCCTCTATGCGATCGCAACTCATCCTTCGTGAACACATTGAATAAAATGGACTGCCCCTCAGAAAGCTCTACGCGATCGTGACCCCTCGTATGCGATCGCAATGAACAAAAATACCTGCAACTGAGACCTAAAAATTTGCAACTCTCAAAATATGAAATGATCCGTTTAACCACCCGAAACTCACCAAGGCACTTGGGACCTCCACCAAACATGCTAACATATCCCATAACATCATTCAAACTTGTTCCCACCTTCGGAATGCTCAAAATAACATCAAAATACCGAATTCGCATCGGATTCAAGCCTAAGAATCCCACAATCTTCTAGATTACGCTTTTGATCAAAAACCCAACCAAACCACGTTCGAATGACCTGAAATTTTGCACACACATCCCAAATGACACAATAGTACTACTGCAACTCTCGAAATTCCATTTCGACCCCTATATCGAAATCTCGCCTACCAACCGAAAAGTGCCAAAATATAAATTTAGCCAATTCAAGCCTAAATCTACTCCGAGCCTCCAAAACTCATTCCGATCACACTCCCAAGTCATAAATTACCTCCCGAAGCTAAGCAAACCATAAAAATTCTGATCCGAGGTCATATACAAACAAGTCAAATCTTGGTCAAACCTTTCAAATTTCAAGCTTCAAACTGGGAACTATTCTTTCAAATTCATTCTGATTACCCTGAAAAACCAAAACCGACGATTTATGTGAGTCATAATATATCACACGGGGCAAGTCATGCTCGAGAACTGGCGAGCAAAGTGCAAAAGCTCTAAACGATCGGTTAGGTCATTACATCCTCCCCCATTTAAACATATGTTTGTCCTCGAACGTGCCCAGAGTTATTCCAAAATCCAATCAATCGATGAATAACCTTACCATGCATATACCCGGGGTGATCCCACGTCACCCTATCTCATATAGGTCCGATAACACAATGTAACTGCATTTTTACATTCCAACCTATCCCATAAGCCTTAGAACCACATTTCCAATTCCGAATTCATTCACAAGATCAGAATCACACATCTATATTCAGAATAAGCTTGAACAAGCTGTAACAAACCATATCTGCTATCTCAGGTGCAATATCATTTTTTACCACATAACCCAAACACTTGTAGTGATAACTTCTAATCACAGTAGCTACACACAACACCCGAATACCGATAGGAAAACTCTTATCAACTAAAGTCTCATCCCGATACTTTCATATACTGCCAATGATAACTAAAACACGCGGTAAGCCATAACCATTTCTCAGATCGACCATTCATGAAGCCACTTCTCCTTTGGAAAATACCACAGCGAATTTCTGAGCCGAAGCTCGATATTATCCTTCCAATATGCTGAAATCAAATCTGTTCATATTCATTAATGATCCCAATGATCTCCTCTAATCGAACACACTACTCTGGTGACATGACATATCTATACAGGTCTAAGCCACAAGTTGCACAATACGTGTACCAATAAGCAACAATCCGAACATACTCAAATCATGAAAATAACTCAAATGAAAGAGTTGTACCTCAAGCTCACCAGTACCACCACAACACAAGGCTGAGAACCCGTCTTACATCATGGAAATAGAACACACGAATCTAACCCGCAAGGTCATATCTCCACATAACTTTGCTGCAATGTGCGATCCTATCCAAACACTGCTCCACATGAAACACCTCAAGTTACTATGCTCGAAATCGACAACCACACATGATTTTATGTCTGGAACTAAAACAAATCATCGCACCCACGGTGAAGCAAATAACATACACCACACAAACTCGAAAGAACATAACCGATACGCCATTCATCGAGCAACACTCAATTACTCTTCCCGCTCGACTTCCACTATGAGACCCCAATAGAACTGCATGCCTATAACCAACAAATGATAACACCTCGCGACACAGAAAAGTAACTCATAGACCTCCCCAGATTACTAATAAGCTCAATAACAATCAAATCAACACATCCCTCAACAATACAATCTGGAGCCAACCAAGACGACTCAAATTAGAACACGCATCCACATTGGCCTACCAACAAACTCCTTATCAAGAAAATCCTGAAGTTGCTCCTTCAACTCCTTTAACTATGCCGGCGCCATACGATATGGTGCCCAGCATCAAATCAATACCGTAATCAACAACCTTGCCTAGCGACATGCCCGACCACAAAAAACACATCCGAAAAGTTCCTCACCCCCGGAACTAAATCAATATGAGGAGCCTCTACCCTGATATCCATCACGAGAGCCCAAACAAGGCAAATAATCCTTCCTAGCCCTCCGCTGGTCTTTGAAATATGAAACCAATCTACCAAGAACATAATCCGTCGAACCTCGCCACTCAATTCGTGGCATTACCGGCATAACCAACACAGCATAGAGACAACCCAATATCACATCCAAAATCTAATATACTCAGCAACAAAAGATCCATTCAGGTCTACAAACCCCGATAATCACTAAACAATGCCGATACACGCGACCCACAACCACAAATAGCCTGAACTCCCAGTCTCCAACTCTATATGGCACACGAATCACCATACCTTATCCCAATGCTATCTAAATGCATACCACACCTCAATTACTCAATCATTCCACGAGAGATACTTTAAAATTCCTCTATGCCACCAAGCAAACTCGAATATCAGTAGTCGATCTAACAAGAAAGTGCCAAAGTACTACCGAAGTACCATCAACTCAATCACATTGCTTTTCTGAAACATATACCCTCATAAATCACTCCAAATTAGCAATACCATTTCCTTACTCATCCGAAGTCCTTTTCTCTAATTATCTGAAGCTCATTTCTCTAATTGTCTGAAACTACCTGCCGCCTAAGAGTTTTATGACCTTCCCTTCAGAACTAAACTGTAACCTATCTACCCAAGAACTTCCATTGATCCCATCATGAAGAAAATCACTACTCATATCATGCTTCTCACACTCGTAGAAAATACACATCTCTATCCGTGGTAGAAACCATCAAAAACTCTCCGAATCACACTTGCACAACACTAAACCGTCAGGACTGGATCCTTCTAACTCAACCATGCTACGCAGGCCACTAAAACCCAAGAGCATTACCGTGAAACTCCTGTAGAAACTCATTAACCCGAAAGCATCCAAAGAACTAGTCCTATCCTTACCATGCCGACTAGGCCTACTACCAAGCTATCTCATCTATCCGAGTTTCCTTCTGATTTACCTTCGACTTGATGCTCCTTCTTGCTATAACATCATAATTTCTCAACCCAGACTTACCACACGGAACCCAACTATAAAGCCACACCGTCTAAGGCTCATAAGCCGCTAAACACTCTCTTAGATATTCCCAATAGCACCGCATTCAAAATGCTTACCCTGAAGAGACTTCCTACGAATCCAAAGCTTTTACCTTCACCTTCATGATACTGATATACACAATCCCATAATTAATGTAGAAAATACCACAAGCCCTGACATCTTCCAATGAAAACTCACTTTCTAGCCATATATACAACTCGAAGACACCCAACTGTTACACGTAGAATTATGAACACATTAGAACCATTCTCGAGAGTCATTCACTCTACTCAAACTACAATTAGCCTTATCAAACAAACTGAACAACACGTGCCTCATTAGCACCCTGACACTACAGAATATGATATTATTCCATTACAACCAAGCAACATCCTACTCTATGCACTGAGCATCCTTTACCAACAACGACTCAAGACATCCAGTAATTCTCACATACCTGTAAAGCATCCTATAACCTTTGTTAAGAACTCTCCTTTACTCGAGCCATCCTCGGTCTCAATCTTCGCCAGCCATAACTGATTCACCCGAATGCCCCAAACTAGAACCGATATAGCACATAACCGTTCAATCAACTAGTCAATAGCAGACTCCCCCACTTGGCCCAAAACCATAGATCAAAACGTGCTCAATGACTCATAACGCATATAATCTATTGCTTCCATAATACCATAGTGAGATTAAACTCAAATCCTTTGCAAGCTTGTGGAAACAAAGATAATCTAGAATTTTAAATCTTCTGCAAATGTCGCATTCACTCTCGCAATAGTTACACCCTCTCTAAGCAACCCAATTTAAATTACAACGCATATCTTTCACTTGAAAATGAGATCTTCTAATAGACAATATAAAGATCGCACAAACCCCCGAACACTCCGTAGGAGATAACCCACCTACTTCGCCTCAAACTAACCTTTCTACATGCCTTCCACCGTCATGAACTTTACGCAATCACTTGGTCTTCTTGAGTCTCAATGCAACATGAAATTTACTTCAATCCCAACTAGGAAATATGAAAATATTCTTCACACGCCTATAACTCGGGGCTAAACCTCGAATCAAGATGGAATTCAAGCACCTAATAGTTCTTCTATCCTCCAGCAGACCCTTATCGTTGCTTCCATCATAAGGATACATCTCGTAGTACTAACATACTTATCACATGGCCATCCAGCCATTACTTCCACTAATAGGGACACTACCGAATATATAAGTTCAAAACCACATGCTCACACAATCAGCACCTCGGTGCTCAAGCTATAGGAAAAAAAAATTCAGCCTCAAGTCCTCTAGACTGGACCAAAATCAACACACAAAGATCATATCTCGCCCCTTGATCTGGGAATCACAAGCCATCATTGCACATCTGATACTGAGTGCTCATGTGCACATACGAACGCGTGGAAGGAATTTCAAGAGTTATTTTTTAAGCTGAATCAAGGACGCACGATAAGAATCCAAGAATGTGAAGTTTTTCCTGAAGGTTCTGCAGTCTCTCAAGGATAAATACAGACGTCTCCATACCGATTCGCGAGAGTCTACTAAACCTGCTCATGACTCGTGAGACCTATGTAACCTAGGCTCTGATACCAACTTGTCACGACCCTAAACCCGGACCTGATCGTGATGGTACCTCTCGTGAAGACAAGGCCAGCCAACTATTCCCAATTCAATTTTTAAACAGTTAAACATTAATAAACAGTCTAAGCATGAGTAAATATGCCAAAGACTAAGCAAAAGATAGCATAATGTATGGAATACATCCCAAACATAGCCCGATATCGGGGTGTCACAAGTCACGAGTATCTACTAAGGTCTAAAATACAACGACATTCTGGAAAATATACTAGAACAATCTAATGACATCAAGAGGGAGTAAAATTGTACTGCAGACGTCGGGCAGCTACCTCGCTAAAACTCTAATTACTCTGCCTCTGCTTAGCCAATACCCGCTACCGGGTGCTGAAATACCTGAATCTGCACACAAGGTGCAGGGAGTAAAGTGGGTACTCCAACTCAGTGAACAATAGTTATAACTAAAGTCTGAATGATAAGAAATCACGAAAAGTGCATCAACATGCTGTATAGACGCAATTCAAAAACCAGTAAGAATGCAAAGAAGCTGTAAAATCCCTTAAAACATCTTAGCTTAGTTTAAACTTCTTTTAAAATGACTTTTTCAATAGTTACACAAATGAATGCAGAATAACTAGTGCAGATAAGCACAGAAATCCGCCCCTCGGGCACAAATGCACAATTAAATAGGTAAATGACAAGTAAATATAAAAGATAAACACATAAAGGTTTGCCCCTCAGGTACAATGTCAACAACTCTGCCCCTCGACCAATATCTCAGAAAAATACCATCCCCTCGGGCAATCACATAGAACAGTACTAGCCCCTCGTGAAAACACATAGAACAATACCAGCCCCTCAGGCTATATCTCACATCATAATGGGTACCTGCGCTCACTGGGAGTGTGCAAACTCCTGGAGGGGCCCCTTACAGGCTAAACACAATATCAAGTCATCTCATGTATAAACTGGCTCTCAACCTCATATCAATATGAAGCCACCTCGTGGCGTACAATCTCAAGCCCTCGACCTCATAATCAAAACCAGTGTATCACCGCCATGGGTGCAACCCGACCAAAAAGATATCCTCAAAACACAATCCCTCGGCCTTACTTAGTCACAAATCACATAAGCCTATCAGGCAACAGTAAAACAGTGTTTCTCAGCCCAAAACATCATTTAAATATCATTTGAGTATTAAAACTGAGTGAACATGACTGAGTTTTGAAAGCAGTAGAAAATAACATGATTGAGTTCAAGTATAAAGTCAAAACAGTGAGGAAAGATCAACAAAAATCTCCTAAGGGTTCAAATAGCTGGCACAAAGCCCAAATATGGCATTCAACCCAAAAAATGATGATAACAAATAGATTTCAGTCCAAATATGCGGTAAAATCATCAATCGGGACGGACCAAGTCACAACCCTCAATAGTGCACGACCCCATGCTCGTCATCAAGCGTGTGCCTCACCTCAATATAGCACTACGATGTGCAATCCGGGGTTTCAAACTCTCAGAACATCATTTACAATCATTACTCACCTCGATTCGGTCCAAACTCTAGACGCAATGCCTTGCCCGCACGGATCGACCTATGGATTCTCCAAATCTAGCAACAATTAGAACATAGCTATTAAAATATGCTAAGGGAGCAAATCCCACTCGAAAGTATCCAATTTACCTTAAAAATCCCGAAATTGCTCAAACTCAGCCCTCGGGTCCACGTCTCAGATTTCGACAAAAGTCACCTCAATAGATTCCTCGTCCTCACACGAGTCTATACATACCAACAACATAAAAATCCATCCACAAATGACCCTTCAAATCCCAAAATTTTTGGTCTCTAATTTCAAGCCCCAGTTCTTCAATTTTTGGCTTAATTTCCATGATTTACAAGGTGCAATTCACATAATAATTGAGTTTTAATACCAGGAATCTTACCTCCAAGTGATTCCCCTTGAATCACTCTTCAATCTCCTTCAAAAATCTCTAAAAATGACCAGATATGGAGGAAATAAGCCTGAAAATCGCGAACAAGACTAGCTTAAAACATTCTGCCTAGGCATAATTTTCTTCATCGCGATCGCGGGAAAACCTTCGCGATCGCGAAGCACAAAAACTCAAATCTCAAAATTTAGTCTATGCCAATGTGAATAAGATTATGCAAACGTAATGCTCTGCCTTTTTACTCTACGCGATCGCGGAACCCATGCCGCGTTCGCAATGAACAAATAGCATCCAAGACCCTTGGTCCAATAACGCTACACGAACTCGACCTTCCCTACGCATTCGTGATCAATAATTTACTTCCTCTATGTGATCGCAACTCATCCTTCATGAACGCATTGAACAAAATGGACTTCCCCTCAGAAAGCTCAAGGCGATCACGACCCCTCGTACGCCTGAAAATCTGCAACTCTCAAAATATGAAATTGATCCGTTTAACCATCCAAAACTCACCCGAGGCCCTCGGAACCTCCACCAAACATTCTAACATATCCCATAACATCATTAAAACTTATTCCCAGCTTTAGAACGCTCAAAACAACATCAAAATACCGAATTCGCATCGGATGCAAGCCTAAGAATCCCAAAATTTTCTAGATTACACTTTTGATTAAAAACCCAGCCAAACCACATCCGAATGACCTGAAATTTGCACACACATCCCAAATGACACAACGGTACTACTGCAACTCTCGTTCCATTCTGAACCCTATATCACAATCTCGCATACTAACTGGAAATCGCCAAAATATAAATTTTGTTAATTCAAGCCTAAATCTACTCCGAGCCTCCAAAACTCATTCCGATCACACTTTGAAGTCATAAATCACCTTCCAAATCTAACCAAACCATAAAAATTCCGATTTGAGGTCATATAAAAATAAGTCAAATCTTGGTCAAGTCTTTAAAATTTCAAGCTTCAAACTGGTAACTGTTCTTCCAAATTTATTCTGATTATCATGAAAAACCTCAACGAACAATTTACATCAGTTAAAATATATCACAAGGGGCAAGTCATGCTTGAAAACTGGCGAGCAAAGTGCAAAAGCTCTAAACGACCGGTTGGGTCGTTACAAAAGCGTTAATTGAGGCTTGATTTTGTCCGTAGAATTGAGGTAAGTGTTTGGTCTAATATTAGTTTGAGGGAATATATGTTGTGGTCTTATTTGCTATGTGTTAGTGTTGAGTACGATGTATAGATGTGGTGACGAGTATCTATATGTTGGTGTCGAGCATGCAAGTGAGTCTTATACTGCGATCGTTGTGCCTTTTATTATGTACTGGTTATGCTTAAATTGATGGTTACCCATGTTGAACAAGACTTATGATATTTTCATGGTAATTTATCATTATTGAGTATTGACTCAAGTTGAGACTTATTTCGTGAAGTTGTAATGACCCGGCTAGTCGTTTTAAGAATTAACGCCCCGATCCCCTATTAACTATTTTTCTCATATTTATTTTCTGCTATTCTGAGTTGCCGGGTGGTTTTGTTTTGAGCTCAGACTATTTCGGGACACTTAGTTCCTAAATGAGAATTTAAGTTTTAGAATTTGGAATGTAGTCGGAATATGGTGAAGACGGCCTCAGAATGGAATTCCGTGGGTTCCGTTGAGCTCCGTTGGGTGATTTTGGCATTAGGAGCGTGTTTGAATTGTGTTTTGGAGGTTCGTAGATTATTTAGGCTTGAAATACCGAAAGTTGAATTTTTGAAGTTTCCGGTTCGATAGTGAGATTTTTATATCGGGTTCGGAATGGGATTCTGGAAGTTGGAGTAGCTCCGTAGTGTTGAATGTGACGTGCTTGCAAAATTTGAGGTCATTCGAATGAGGTTTGATAGATTTTTTGATCAAAAGCATAATTTGGAAGTTTTTGGAATTCTTAGGCTTGAATTCTATGATGATTTGGTGTTTCGATGTTGTTTGAGGTGTTTTGAAGATTGGTATAAGTCTGGATAGTGGTATATGACTTGTTCGTGCTGTTGGTTGAGGTCCTGGGGGCCTCGGGGTGATTTCAGATGGTTAACTAGAGATTTTGGGTTGGGGTTTAGCAGCGAAAGTTGTTATATTTCTGTCATTACCACACCTACGGCTAGGGTACAGCAGGTGCGGACTCGCAGAAGCGGACATGGAGCCACAGATGAGGCCGCAAGTGAAGGTAGCAGAAACCGTAGAAGCAGGAGGTGTGCCGCACCTGAGGGACCATAGATGCAGAATCTGGGTCGCAGGTGCGGAGGATGAGCCTTTAGTGAAAACTGCATAAGTGGTTCTCTTGACTGCAAAAGCAGTAGCATAGAAGCAAAAATAGACCGCATGTGCGCAAATCCTGGGTCAGAAAGCATAAAAGATTTCCTTTGCGATTTTTGGTAATTTTTCTCAATATTTCATTCGGGGAAAAGCTTTAGGGATCAATTTCATGGGAGATTTTCAGAGGGGTTCATTGAGGTAAGGTCCTTGGTTCCTAAACTCGTTATTATGGTGGTTTTTATCATTGTTAGCATGAAATTTAAGGGAGAAATCAATGGTAAATTGGGGGTTAGGGCTTGGTTAATTGGAGAGGTTTGAGTGGTGATTTGAGGGACCATTTGATGTCCGATTTTGGTACTCTTGGTATGGCTGAACTCGTGAGAGTGTGAAGATCCCGAATTTGTAAATTTTACCTAATTTCAAGACGTGGTCCCAAGGGACATTTTGGTCATTTTTCCTAATTTCGCGTATTAGATTAGAATTAATTAGTTGAATTAGTTACTTGAAGTATTATTTACATTATGAAATTGATTTGAGTATATTTGAGCCATTTGGAGTCGAGTACTCGTGGCAAGAGTGTGATTTCGGGTTGATTTTGAGCCTGTTCGAGGTAAGTGGCTTGCCTAACCTTGTGTGGGGGAACTCCCCTTAGGATTTGGTATTGTTGATATTTGATATGCCTTGTACATGAGGTTACAAGTGTGTACCTGTGCTAATTATTAAAAATCCTATTTTCATTAAGTATCCAAAATTGTGTTTCCTTTTCCTGTTTATACTACTTACAGTTTAAGCATGTTGTTAGCTTAAGGAATCATGTCTATTTGACTTAGTTGCTTATTTGCTCAACTGCCTTATTTGGATTATGTGCGGCATGCTAGGTTAGAAATACCTATTTTACCTTGGTATGAAATTTGAATTGAATTGAGTATTCTTCGTGTTGCTGCTATGTGTTTACTTTGTGACTACGGGATGGTATCCCGGGAGATCCCCCTGTAAGTTTACTTTGGGACCACGAATTTGGATTCGGGGAGATCCCCCTACACATCTATATTGGAGCTACGGATTGCACCCTGTAGATTCACTCAGTACTATGTATTTACATTTGGGACTACAGATCGGGATTTCGGTAGATCCCCGCACGCTATAAGTTGGACTACGGGACGGTATCCCAGGAGATCCACTAGATATTTATGTTTGGGACTATAGGACAGTATCCTAGGAGATCCCCGATTGTTATCTCTATGCAGAGTTGTATTCTTTCCGTGATTACTTCTACCTCTGTAATAGTTGTTATTATTCTTATTATCCTATGTTATTTCACACTGTTAGCATTTAATTATACTGTCATAGTCTATACTTTTTTATCTCATTTTTCAGCTAAAATCAATAGGGCCATGACCTCGCCACTTTTCGACCAAGGTTAGGTTTGGCACTTACTGAGTACCACTGTGGTGTACTCATGCCCTTTCTGCGCATGTTTTTCATGTGCAGACTCAGGTACTTCAACTTAGCCTACTACCCTTGAGGCGGGGTGATCCATCAAAGACTTTGAGGTATTTCTGTCGCGTCCGCAGATAGAGGAGACCCTTTCCATTCTCTCTAATAGTATTTGACCTGCTTTATTTACTTTTGTTTAGACACTATGGAGTTAGAACACTGTAGTTATTCCACAGCTTGTGATTTTATGAGATTCCAGGTTTTGAGAACTGTAGTTTCAATTCGAGAGTTTTAATGTATATGCCGAGCGACATATTTAAATCTTCACTATGTTTATTCCGCAAGTTTTTATTTGTTTTATTCTGTTATTTCTTTTTTCGTAATTTGTTAGGCTTACCTAGTCGTAGAGACTAGGTGCCGTCACGATAGTTCACGGAGGGCGAACTGGGGTCGTGACTGAAGTTAACTATTGAAATAAGATTGGTTATAGTTGATTCCCTTGCTGGGATATATTGTCTCTATTGTTGATTCCCTTGCCAGGATGTTATTGTTTCTATTATTGATTCCCTTGACGGGATATATTATTTCTATTATTTGGGTGAGGAAGAGTGTAAAGCACGAAGGATGATAGCATGCATGATATTGTGAGTGAGTCTTAATGCACTAAGGGTGATGTCGTGCAATGATTTGAGAGTTAATGCACGAAGGGTGATGCCGTGCCATGATTATGAGAGTTAAAGCACGAAGGGTAATGTTGTGCCATTTTTGTTATTTATTATGGTGAGAACGAGAGTAAAAGCACAAAGGGTGATGTCGTGCACGTGTTGCTGTTTCATTATCCATGTTGATACAAATATGGTGTTCATTATGTTTCTCTGTTGATTACTGTTAGGATTTGATATTCTCCGTAGCATGTCCCCCTTCCCCATTTTTATTTGTTATTTTCTATTATTATTGTTCTGCTCGTATATGATTTAACTGCACATGTTAGGCTCAAAACTTACCAGTACATGGAGTCAGTTGTACTAATACTACACTCTAAACTTTTTGTGCATATTTCGGTGCCAGACCTTGTGAGTAGCTCAAGGTTAGCTGCCTTCAGTCCAGGGAGATCAAGGTAGATCTGCTAGTGTTCATAGAGCCTGAAATCCTATTTCCTCGCTTTAGTTTCTTCTGTCTCTTCTATTTCAAGAACAATTGTACTTCTTTAGACTTATATTTTTAGTAAATGTCGTTCGTTGATTGTGACACCAGCTCTATGGGTTAGCTATGTACTTGAGTTGTGGCACTGTTATATCATTTCCATATTTCCTAATTATTTTGTTTTAACTATTACCTATCCCTGTTTGGTTAATAATAATGGTAGTAAAACTGTAACTGTCAGCTTGCCTATATTTCACGAGTAGGCGTCATCACAATTCCCGAAGGTAGGAAATCCGGGTCATGACAAGTTGGTATTAGAGCACTAGGTTGCCTAGGTCTCACAATTCATGAACAAGCTAGGTAGAGTCTGAGGGAATGGTATAGAGACGTCTGCGCTTATCTCTCGGAGGTTACAGAATTTAGGAAAATTTCATATCTATTCCTTTCTATCGTGCGACTTGATTTCTCAATGCTAATTGAACTTCCACTCTGTTCTTTCGCAGATGGTGAGAACACGTACCGCTTCATCAACTAACCAGCAACCCGAGCCCCTAGTGGCAGCTCCTACGAGGGGTAGAGGCCGAGGCAAGGGCAGGGCTTAGCCCAAAGCTCGAGCAGCAGCACCAGTGGAAGAGCCTCAGGTAGAGTTTGAGGATGAGGTTCTGACCCAGACAATTCCAGCAGGGCTACCTTAGGTCCCGGAGGGGTTCATCGCCACCCTAGTACTCTAGGATGCTCTTGTCCATCTAGTGAGCCTTATGGAGAGTGTCACCCATGCATGCATATTCCTTGTAGCACCAGCTGTTTCTCAGGCTTGAGGAGGATCCCAGACTCCTGCTACTCGCACTCCGGAGCAGATGGCTCCCCAGTTTCAGACTCCAGTAGCTCAGCCAGTTGGGGTAGTTCAACCGGGTGTTGTAGCACAGACCGGTGATGGGCTAGCTATGTCCGCTAATGCCTTGTAGAGGCTGGATAGGTTCACAAAGCTTTTTACTACTACATATGGCGGTACATCTTTAGAGGATCCCAAGGATTATTTGGACAGTTGTCAAGAGGTTCTACGAAACATGAGGGTAGTAGAGACCAATGGGGTCGACTTTGCTGCTTTCGTCTATCAGGTTTCACCAAGAAGTGGTAGAGAGATATTTGTGTGGCTAGACCAGCTTGGTCTCCTGCTTTGACTTGGGATCAGTTTTCTCAGCTATTTTTGGAGAAGCTTCTCCCTATCACCAGGAGAGAGGATTACCGGAGGCAAATTGAGCACCTCCAACAGGGTTCTATAATTGTCACCTAGTATGAGACTAGGTTTGTTGATTTGGCTCATTATGCTCTTCTTATACTCCCCACCGAGAGAGAGAGAGAGTGAGGAGGTTCATTGAGGGACTCACTCAGCCTATTCGATTATAGATGGCCAAAGAGACAAGGAGCGAGATTTCTTTACAGGATGCGGCCAATGTGGCTAGGCGGGTTGATATAGTTCTAGCTTAGAGAAGCGGTTAGGGGTCTGACAAGAGGCCTCATCATTCTAGTAAATTCAGTGGTTCCTCGTCTGGAGGCATGGATTCTTTTCATAGGGGCCATCTTCCTAGGCCATTTCATTCAACACTTCAGTTTTCTCATGGTGCTCCAGGTGGCCGTGGTTCTCATATGCAATATTTAGACCAACTACCTTACAGTGCATCACCAGCTCCTATCAGTGCATCTCCGCTCTAGAGTTTTCAGGGTGGTCACTCAGGCCGTCAGGGTCAGTTTTAGGTCAGGAGTCCCAGCAGCCAAGGACTTGTTATACTTGTGGCGATCTGAGGCATATTGCTAGATTTTGCCCTCGAGCATCAAGCAATTCTTAGCATCAGGGTTCTCGTGCCATGGTTCACACACCGGGTGTTCCACCACTGGCTCAGCCAGCCATGGGCAGGGGTCAGGTAGCTAGAGGTAGAGGTAGAGATGTTAGAGGTGGAGGTCATGCCACTAGAGGTAGAGGCTAGCCAACAGGAGACCGTCCTAGGGATGTAGTTTAGAGTGGTAGGGCCCAGCCCCGATGTTATGCTTTCCCATGAGGCTGAGGCATCCGATGACATTATCACATGTAAGGTTTAAGTTTGCAGTAGAGATGCATCAGTTCTATTTGATCCAGGATCATACTCCTATGTGTCATCTTATTTTGCTACATATTTGGTTGTGCCTCGTGATTCCTTGAGTGCTCCCATATATGTGTCCACAACGGTGGGTGATTTTATTGTTATAGATCGAGTCTATTGCTCGTGCGTGGTTATTATTGGCGGTCTTGAGACTCATGTAGACCTTCTAATCCTCTATATAGTTAATTTCGATGTTATTTTATGAATGGAGTGGTTGTCACCTTACCACGCTATATTGGACTGTCATGCCAAGACCGTGACCTTAGCCTTGCTGGGTTTGCCTCGATTGGAAAGGAGAGGGGCTCCCGGTCATTCTGTCGATAGGGTTATTTCTTATATGAAGGCTCGACGTATGGTTGAGAGTGTTTGGCTTACTTGGCATATGTTCGTAATTCTAGTGTTGTGGATCCTTCTATGAATTCCATGCCAGTTGTTCGAGAGTTTCTAAAAGTATTTCCTACAGACCTGTCGGGGATGCCACCCGATAGGGATATCGACTTTTGCATTGATTTTGCTCCGGGAACTTAGCCTATTTCTATTCTGCCATATCGTATGGCCCCGCTAGAGTTGAAGGAGTTGAAAGAATAGTTGTAAGACTTGCTAGATAAGGGCTTTATTAGACCTAGTGTCTCGCCTTGGGGTGCATCTGTATTATTTTTTAAGAAGAAGGATGGGTCGATGAGGATTCGTATAGATTATCAATAGTTGAACAAGGTCACCATCAAGAACAAGTATCCATTATCTAGGATTGATGATTTGTTTGATTAGTTTCAGGGTGCCAAAGTGTTCAAATATTGATTTCAGATCTGGCTACCATCAGTTGAGGATTAGGGCATCTGATGTCCCTAAGATAGCTTTTTGCACTCGGTACATGCATTACGAGTTTATAGTGATGCCATTTGGGTTGACAAATGCCCCAATAGCATTTATGGATTTGATGAACCGAGCGTTCAGGCCGTTTCTAGATTTCTTCATGATTCTCTTCATTAATGATATTTTGATCTACTCCCGCAGTCGAGATGAGCATGAATAGCATCTTCGAGTCGCTCTTCAGAATCTGAGAGATAGTCAGTTGTATGCTAAGTTTTTGAAGTGTGAGTTCTGTTGCCTTCTTGGGTCATGTTGTATCAACAGAGGGTATTTAGGTGTATTTGAAGAAGTTGAGGCAGTCAAAGACTGGCCTAGACCTATATCAGCTACAGAGATCCCGAGTTTCTTAGGTTTTGCGGGTTATTACCGTATTATCGTCTATTTGTGGAGGGGTATTCATCTATAGCAGCCCCGATGACAAGGTTGACCCAGAAGGGTATCACGTTTAGGTGGTCGGACGAGTGTGAGGCGAGCTTTCAAAAGCTCAAGTTAGCTTTGACTTCGGTGCCGGTGTTGGTATTGCCCACAGGTTCAAGGCCATATACTGTATATTATGATGCATCTCGTATTGGACTAGGTACGGTATTGATGCAGGATGGCAAGGTTATTGCTTATGCTTCGCAATAATTGAAGTTTCACGAGAAGAATTATCTAGTTCATGATTTGGAGCTAGCAACCATTGGTCATGCGCTAAAGATTTGGAGGCATTATTTATATGGAGTGTCATGTGAGGTGTTCACGGATCATAAGAGTCTATAGTATTTGTTCAAGCAAAACGAGCTAAATTTGAGGCAGAGAAGGTGGTTGGAGATGTTGAAAGACTATGATATCACCATCTTGTATTATCCATGGAAGGCCAATATGGTGGCTGATGCTTTGAGTAGGAAGTTGGCTAGTATGGATAGCCTTGATATATTCCAGTCGGTCAGAGACCGCTTGCTTTGGATGTTCAGGCTTTGGCCAATCAGTTCATGAGGTTGGATGTCTCTAAGCCCAGTCATGTTTTAGCTTGTACAGTCACTCGGTCTTCATTATTTGAGCATATCAGGGATTGACATTATGATGATCCTCATTTTCTTGTCCTTAAGAACACAGTGCGACACGAAGGCACCAAGCAAGTTACTGTTGGAGATGAGTGAGTTTTGAGTATGTATGGTTGAGTTTGTGTGCCTAATATAGATGGACTTTGTGAGTTGATTCTAGAGGAGGCCTATAGTTCCCAGATTCTATTCATCTAGGTGCCCCCAAGATATATCAGGATTTGCGGGAGCGTTAATAATGGAGAAGAATGAAGAAGGATATTATGGCATATGTATCATGGTGTTTGAATTTTCAGCAAGTAAAGTACGAGCATCAGAGACCTAATGGTTTGTTTCAGAAGATTGAGATTCCTGAGTGGAAGTGAGAGCATATCTTATGTACTTAGTTGTTGGACTCCCACAGACTTAGAGGAAGTTCGATACAGTATGGGTTATTGTTGATAGGCTGACTAAGTCAGCACACTTCATTTTTGTAGCAGTTTCCTAATCTTCAGAGCGATTAGCTGAGATCTATATCCGGGTGATTGTTCGTCTTCATGGTGTGCCCGTGTCTATCATTTTTTATCGAGGTACGCAGTTTACCTCGCATTTCTGGAGGGCAGTTCAGCGTGAGTTAGCTACACGGGTGGAGTTAAGCATAACATTTCATCCTCAGACGGATGGACAATCTGTGCGTACTATTCAGATAAAGGAGGATATGCTTCGCCCCTGTGTTATTGACTTTTGAGGTTCGTGGGATCAGTTCTTGACATTAGAAGAGTTTTCTTTCAACAACAACTATCAGTTGAGCATCTAGATGGCTCCCTATGAGACATTATATGGTAGGCAATGTCAGTCGCCAGTTGGGTGGTTTGAGCCGGGGAAGGATCGGTTGTTGGGTACAAATCTAGTATATGATGCCTTGGACATGGTTAAGATCATTCAGGATAGGCTTCGTATAGCTCAGTCCAGGAAAAAGAGTTATGCCGACCGTAAGGTTCGTGATGTGGCGTTCATGGTCGGAGAGCAAGTGTTGCTTCGAGTGTCGCCTATGAAGAGCGTGATGAGATTTGGGAAGAAGCGCAAGCTAAGCCCTAGGTTCATCGGGCATTTTGAGATTCTTAATCGAGTGGGAGAGGTGGCTTACAAACTTGCGTTGTCTCCGAGTTTATCAGCTATGCATCCAGTGTTTCATGTGTCAATGCTTTGGAAGTATCACATCGATCCATCCCACATGTTAGACTTCAGCACTATCTAGTTAGAAAAGGACTTGAACTATGAGGTGGAGGCGATAACTATTCTAGACTGGCAGGTTCGTCAGATGAGATCGAAGAATTTCCCTTCAGTTTGTGTATAGTGGAGAGGTCAGCCCAATGAGGCAGCTTCCTGGGAGACTGAGTCCAATATGCGGAGCCGATATCCCCATATTTTCACCGACTCAGGTACTTTCCTATGTCCATTTGAGGACTAAAGACTATTTTAGAGGTGGAGAATGTGATGACCCAAAGGTTCATTTTTTGTTTTAGATCCCGAATCGGGGTTCTGAGGCCTTGAAAACCTCATTTTCTTTCTCCTCGATTTGTATGCACAGTCTGGGCGCATTTATGTGAAATTTTAAAAAATATTGGATTTGGCCTTTAAGATTAATTAAAGTTGACTTTGGTCAATATTTTGGGTAAACGGACCCAGACCTCTGATTTGACGGTCCCGTAGGTTCTGTAGTAAATTATGGGACTTGGGCGTATACCCGGAATTGAATTCCGAGGTCGCTAGCCCAAGAACAAAATTTTTAAAGAAAATTGTTTGCTGGAAAATATAAGGACTTTTGGAAATGAAATGGTGTGTGATCTTGATGGTATCGGGCCCGTAGTTTAGTTCTGGAGCCCGATACATGTTTGATATAGTATTTAAGTCGTATCTGTGGAATTTAGTGAAAAACGGAAGAGATTTGATATAAATCGAACCTTTGGTTGAGAAAATAGAAATTTTGAACTATCTTATGAATTTCATGAGTTTTGCTGCTAAATTCGTTGTTTAAGATTTTACTTTGGTGATTTAATCACACGAACAAGTCCGTATGATGTTTTTAGACTTGTGTGGATGTTTGCTTTGGAGCCCCGAGGGCTCGGGTGAATTTTGGATAGGCCACAAAGTGTTTTAGGACTTAGAGAAAATTTATTGTTGCATCTGGTATTGTTGCAGGCTCTGATCTTGCAATTGTGAGGTCAGGCTTCGCAATTGCGAGCCTAACAGGCTTGGAAATGCGAGGGTTTTATCGTATTTGCGAAAAATCCCTGGACCGCATTGTTCACATTTGCGAACCTTGCTTCGCAATTGCAAAGTCAACGGGAAAGGAGTGGAACAAAGTGTCGCTTCGGGAAACATGGGTATTGAAAATCTTAAAAACCCGTAGGTTCCCAATTTTAAAGCAATTCCTGCCAAGATGACGGATCCTGCCGTAGGTGCCTCTACATGAGCTTCGGGTAACCAAATATGAACTGGTACCATAGGCACTTTGATGGCGAAAGAGGCGAAAGAAGCAATCCATAGAAAGATTTGGCGCCGCTCACTAAATTCTGTGGGGTCAATGATTGTAATTGCGACAAATTGCTCGCAATTGCGAGAGGAGCAGACGTGCAGCAGGTTCGCAATCGCGAAGCCCATCTCGCATTTTTAAGCTTCGCAAAGCGAAGCTCCAGTTGCAATTGCAACATCTACACCTGATCAAAACATCATTTGGACGGGATTTTCACTTCATTCTTCAAAATTTCGAACCCTAAACATCTCTAGGTGATTTTTCAAAGACCCAAACTTTTCGAAATCATAGGTATGTGATTTCTAACCCATCTTCTTCAATCTAACTCATTTTTTTCATGATCCATTTCAAAATCTAGGATTTTTCATGGGAATCAGGTGTTCTTGGGTAGAAATTAGGATTTACAAATTTTGGGGATTTGGACATCAAATTGAGGTCGGATCTCAAAATCAATTGCATATTTGAATTCGTGAGTGAATGGGTAATCAGGTTTGGTTCGAGCTTCGAGTTTTGACCAAGTGGGCCCGGGGTCGATTTTTTAATTTTTGGGGCAAAATATTGGGAAATCAATATTCATGCATTAGAATTGGTTTATTTAGCATTTATTGATGTTATTAACTACATTATGACTGGATACAAGCGGATTAGAAGTGGAACCGAGAGGTAAAGCGGTAATTAAGGCTTAATTTTGTCCGTGGAATTAAGGTAAGTGTTTGGTCTAACTTTAGATTGACGGAATAGGTGTGGTGCTCTTATTTTCTACGTGTTAGTGTTGAGTACGATGTATAGGTGTGGTGACGAGTATCTATAAGTTGGTATCGAGCATGCAAGTGAGTCTTATAGTGTGACCGTTGTGCCTCTTATTATGTACTGGTTATGCTTAAATTGATGGTTACCCATGTTGAACAAGACTTATGACATTTTCTTGGTAATTGATCATTGTTGAGTATTGACTCAAGTTTAGACTTATTTCGTGAAGTTAACTATTGAAATGAGATTGGTTATAGTTGATTCCCTTACCGGGATGTTATTGTCTCTATTATTGATTCCCTTGTCGGGATGTTATTGTTTCTATTGTTTATTCCCTTGCCGGGATGTATTGTTTCTATTGTTTAGGTGAGGAAGAGTGTAAAGCACGAAGAGTGATGTCTTACATTATATTGTAAGTGAGTGTTAATGCACGAAGGGTGACGTCGTGCCATGATTTGAGAGTTAATGCACGAAGGGTGACGTCGTGCCATGATTTGAGAGTTAATGCACGAAGGGTGATGCCGTGCCATGATTGTGAGAGTTAAAGCACGAAAGGTGATGCCGTTCTATTTCTGTTATTTATTATGGCGAGAACAAGAGTAAAAGCACGAAGGGTGATGTCGTGCACGTGTTACTTTTCATTATCCCTGTTGATACAAATATGGTGTTCATTATGTTTCTCTGTTGAATTACTATTAGGATTTATATTCCCCGCAGCATGTTCCCTTTCCCCATCTTTATCTATTATTTTTTGTTATTATTGTTCTACTCGTATATGATTTAACTACACAAGTTTATATGGTTGTCGTGTCCTATCCTCATTACTACTTCACCGAAGTTAGGCTCGACACTTACCATTACATAGGGTTGGTTGCACTAATACTGCACTCTGTACTTTTTGGGTAGATTTTGGTGTCGGACCTTGTGAGTAGCTTGAGGTTACTGCCTCCAGTCCAGGGAGACCAAGGTAGATTTACTGGCATTCATAGAGCCTGAAGTCTCCTTTCTCCGCTTTAGTTTTTTTTGTCTCTTCTATTTCGAGAACAGTTGTACTTCTTCAGACTTATATTTGCAGTAAATCTTAGTCGTTCGTGGATTGTGACACCAGATCTATGAGTAAGCTATGTAATAGAGTTGTGGCACTGTTATATCATTTACGCATTTCTTAATTATTTTGTTTTAACTATTACTTGTCCCTGTTTAGTTAATAATATGTCACGACCCAAATTTTCCAACCTCGGGAGTCGTGATGGTGCCTACTCGTGGAAGCTAGGTGAGCCACGTATATAGCTTCGGTGAAAGTGCAGTGGAGAGGTCGGCCCATGGAGGAGGCTACTTGGGAGACCGAGCGGGAGATACATAGCAGATATCCTCACCTGTTTGACGCTTCAGGTATGTTTCTTGACTCGTTTGAGGATGAACGTTTATTTAAGTTGGGGAGGATGTGATGACCCGGCCAGTCGTCTCATGAGTTATCGCTCCGTTTCCCCTATTTCTGCTTCTTTATGTTTTGTTTATCCATATTTTGAGGTATGGAGTTGGTCGGATTGAATCCGGATTAGTTTTGGTGAAGTTTGAGACACTTAGTCTCTTTTAAGGAAATTTAAGTTGGAAAATTCAACCGAATGTTGACTTATGTGTTAGAGGGTTCTAATGTGAGTCCCAATTATTTGGCTAGCTTTGGGAGGTAATTTATGACTTAGGAGTGTAATCACAATGAGTTTTGGAGGTTTGGAGTTATTTTAGGCTTGAATTGGCGAAGTTGATATTTTGGCGATTTCCGGTTGATATGCGAGATTTTGATATAGGGGTTGGAATGGAATTTCGAAAGTTGTAGTAGCTTCGTTGTATCATTTGGGATGTGTGTGTGAAATTTCACACCATTTGGACGTGGTTTGGTTGGATTTTTGATCAAAAGCGAAATTCAGAAGATTCTAGAAACTTAGGCTTGAATCCGATGCGTTTTGGGTGATTTGATGTTATAGAAGGTATTTTGATGATTGGAATAAGTTTGAATAAGGTTTTAGTATATGTTGGTGCCTTTGGTTGAGGTCCCGGGGGCCTCGGGTGAGTTTAGGATTGTCAATCGGACCATTTCATGCCATAGAGATGATGCAGATTTGCAAGTTCAACTGTTGCAGAGTTTTGCCTTTCGCGATCGTAGGGAGTCTCGCAATCGCGTAGAAGCTTTTTAGGGGGCCGTCCAGTTTTTCTTCGCATTCGCGAAGGTTGGCTAGCGATCGCATAGAGTGGAGTGTTTGTTGATCGCGAACGCATGGTGAAGTTTGCATTCGCGTAGAGTTAAGCGGGCCCCTTCTTGGTTGGAATTTTATTCGTTGCGAACGAGGTAGGCACTCTGCGATCGCATATAGTTAGTCACCTGGGCTTCGCGTTTGCAGGGTGTTTGATACGTTCGCATAGAGTAAATTGTGGAATCTGAGTTTTTGTGCTTCACGATCGCGAAGGTTTTCCCGCGATAGCGATGAAGAAAATTATGCCTGCGCAGAAGGTTTTTAAATTCATCTTGTCCGCGATTTTGGGGCTTATTTCCTCCATAGTTTGTCATTTTTAGAGATGTTTGAAGGAGATTGAAGAGGGATTCAGGGGGAATCACTTAGAGGTAAGATTCTTGGATTAAAACTCGATTATTATGAGAATTCTACCTAGAAAATAATGGAACTTAAGCATAAAATTAAAGAACTAGGGCTTGGAACTTTGGACTTTTGATTGGGGATTTGAAGGATCATTTGGGGTCGGATTCAAGAACTTTTGATATGTATGAACTCATGGGAAGATAAGGAATCTATTGGTGTAAAAATTTCTGAATTTCGAGATGTGGGCCCGAGGGTCGGGTTTTGGTAATTTCGGGATTTGTCCCTTTTGTTGATTATTTTTGCTTGGGCTCTGTTCCCTTGTCATATTTTGATGTCCTCATTCTGATTTTGGATAGATTCGACGTGTGTGGAGGTCGATTCAAGGGGAAAAGGCATCGCGAGCTGGAGAATTAGGCGGTTCAAGGTGAGTAATGATTGTAAATGATGTTCTGAGGGTTGAAAACCTCGGATTGCACATCATAGTGCTATGTTGAGGTGAGACACACGCTTGATGACGAGCGTGGGGTCGTACACTATTGAGGATTGTGACTTGGTCTGTCCTGATTGATGATTTTACCGCATATTTGATTGAAAGCTATTTGCTATCATCATTATTTGGGCTGAATGCCATAATTGGGCCTAGTGCCAACTATTTGAACCCTTCGGGGCATTTCATTGATATTTCCTTACTGTTTTGACTTTTACTTAAACTCAGTCTTGTTATTTTCCACTATTTTCATACTCAGCCATGTTTACTCAGTTTTAAGACTTAAAATGATATTTTAAATGATGTTTAGGCTGAGAAATACTGTTTCACTATTGCCCAATGGGCTTGTGAGGATTTTTGACTGAGTAAGGCCGAGGGCCTATGTTGTGAGGAAACACTGATACTACTGTGAGGCCGAGGGCATGAGATATGTACGCCACGAGGTGGCTTGATTGATATGAGGCCGAGGGCCTAGTTTTTGATGCCACGAGATGATTTGTTATTGCGCTTGGGCCGTAAGGGGCCCCTCTAGGAGTCTGCACACCCCCAGTGAGTGCGGGTACCCATTGTGATGTGAGATTGAGCCGGAGGGGCTGGTATTTTTTCTGAGATGTTGCCTGAGGGGTGGATTTGTTGATACTGTGCCCGAGGGGCGAACTTCTATTTGTTTAATTTACCTTAACTGCCTGTCAATTACCTGTATATTTGTTGAGAAAGGATTTTACTTAACTCTTCACTGATTTACTGCTTTTAAATGGTTTTACTGCTTTATTATTGAATGTGTTGTGCCTTACGTGTTTTCTTACTTTCAGTTATTATTTAGATTTGTTACTCACTGAGTTGGGGTTCTGACTTTACTCTCTGCACCCTGTGTGCAGATTTAGGCATAGCTGGTCCCGCTCCCGAGTGCTGATTCATTCTAGCTTCAGCCGGATCTCGAGGAGTCTTTAGGTAGCTGTCGGCGTTCGCAGCCCAGAGCTCCTCACTTTTTCTTTCCTTTTATATTCTTACTTTAGTACTAAACTCTGTAGTTACATTTGATTATTCAGTGTTGTTAGATACTCGTCACTTGTGATACCCCGATTAGGGCTGTGTTGGGTTGTTCTTCTGCACTTTATTGAAATTATCCGCTACTTTATATTATTAAATTATGTTTTAGACTACTTTATGTTGTTTAACTGTTTAAAAAGTGAATTGGGTTTAATTGATTAGCCTTGTCTTCACGAGAGACGCCATCATGACCAGGTTCGGGTTTAGGGTTGTGACAAGTTGGTATCAGAGTCTAGGTTACATAGGTCTCACGAGTCATAAGCAGGTTTAGTAGAGTCTCGCAGATCGGTATGGAGACGTCTATATTTATCCTTGAGAGGCTGCAAAAACTTTAGGAAACTTCACATTCTTGAACTTTTTGTTGTGCGAATTTGTTGATTCGAGTACTGAACTTTTATTATTCTATTCTCTCATAGATGGTGAGGACACCGGACAAAGTGAACGACCACAAGTACCACCAACTAGGGCCACTAGAGGCCGAGGCTGCGGCCGTGGTTGTGGTAGAGGCAGAGTAGCGAGGACAGCACCTGTGGATCTACCAGCTGCCCCAGTTCAGGACCAGGTCCCAGCTGTGGACCCTCCAGCAGCACCAGCTCAGGCACCAACTGTGCCTATTGTGATTTCGAGTCTTCAGGAGGCCTTAGCTCAGATCTTATCAGTTTGCACTGGCCTAGCTCAGGCGATTTTAGCCACTACAGCTGCAACTATTTCTCAGGCTGAGAGAGGCAGTCAGAGTCCCGCCGCCCACACACCTGAGTAGATTGTACAGGGACTTCAGATGCCGGGGGCACACCCAGCTCAGCCGGTTGCTGCTGCTCAGGACAATGTAGTTCCTACCATGCTAGAGGATGAGCAACGTAGGTTAGAGAGATTTGGTAGACTTGAGCCTCCGACCTTCAATGGAGCAGAGGGCGAGGATGCTCAGGGCTTTTTGGACAAGTGTCATAGGATACTTCGTACAACCGGTATTCTAGAGACCAGCGGGGTCACTTTCACTACTTATCAATTTTCTGTAGATACTTTTACTTGGTGGGAGGATTTTGAGAGTCGTAGGCCTATTGGTGCAACACCCCTTTCCTGGCAGTAGTTCTCCGTTCTCTTTCTGGAGAAGTATAT
This sequence comes from Nicotiana glauca, assembly GCA_026770625.1. Taxonomy (NCBI): domain Eukaryota; kingdom Viridiplantae; phylum Streptophyta; class Magnoliopsida; order Solanales; family Solanaceae; genus Nicotiana; species Nicotiana glauca. The sequence continues at coordinate 130,825 of MU737933.1, read as the reverse complement.
AACGCAGTCTCGCAGAGAGGAGTTGCGTAGGCAGTTTGAGTGGTTGCGTCAGGGGGAGATGACCATGTCACAATATGAGTTGAGGTTCTCTGAGTTGGCTCGTCATTCCATCTGGTTGGTCCCTATAGATAGAGAGAGGATCAGGAGGTTTGTCGATGGTCTTACTTATTAGCTCTGTATTCTTAAGGGAGAGGGTGACTGGTGCTACATTCGAGGATGTTATGGATATTTCCCTGGAGATTGAGTCTGTCCATCTCAGGAGTGAGAGGAGAGGGAGGCCAAAAGGCTTTGAGGATATGGTAGCTACAGTGGTGCTCCTCCGAGGAGCCAGTTACAGCACGGTAGAAGTCGACAGTTCTGACATGGGCAGTCTGATTTCCCAGGTTATCGAAGGTTGTCATCGAGTCATGGTTCTCACAGTTCACACCAGAGCCATTCTTTACTTAGTGCCCTTCCAGCTCAGAGCTCATCCCGTGCTCCATCTGTTCAGGGCTCTTCTATGATGAGTGCATCTGTTAGTCACTCCGGTGCGAGGGGTTCCTATCAGTCCCCTTTTCTAGCACCTAGGAGTTGTTACGAGTGTAGAGAGATGGCCCACATGTGGAGGCAGTGTCGTCATCATTTTGCTAGTTCATCCCAGAAGAGAGGCCAGTCATTAGCTACAGTGCCAGTTGCTCCACCACTACCCGCCCAGCCAGCTTGGGATGGGGGTCAGTCAGCCAGGGGTCACCCAAGAGGGGGAGGCCGATTAGGGGCAGTCAAGCCCATTTCTATGCTCTTCCTGGAAGACCTGATGCAATCGCTTCAGATGCTATTATTATATGTATTGTTTCAGTTTACCACAGATATGACTCTGTATTATTTGATATCGATTGCACCTTTTCTTATGTGTCGTCATACTTTGCTCGTTATTTGGGTATGCCCCGTGAATTTCTTACTTTACCTATTCATGCATCTACCTTGGTAGGAAATACTGTTGTTGTAGACCGTGTGTACCGATTGTGTGTAGTGACTATTGGGGGTCCAGAGACGTGAGTGGATCTCTTATTATTGAGTATGGTAGATTTCAATGTCATTCTAGGCATGGATTGGCTATCTTCATGTCACGCTATTTTGGACTATCATGCTAAGACAGTCATATTGGCTATACCGGGTGTGCCACAGATCGAGTGGTGAGGTGTGACTGATTATGTCCCTAGTATAGTAATCTCTTTCTTGAAGGCCCAGCGTATGGTTGGAAGGGTTGTCTTTTGTATCTAGCCTTTGTGAGGGATGTTGGAACTGAGGCTCCTAGTATTGATTCTATTCCAGTTGTGAGGGATTTCTCTGATGTATTTCCTGCAGATCTATCGGGCATGCCATCAGATAGGGACATTGATTTTTGTATCGACCTGGTGTCGGGCAGTCAGCCTATTTATATTCTGCCGTATCGTATGGCACCAGCGGAGTTGAAGGAGTTAAAGGAGCAGCTTCAGGAACTCCTCAATACGGGGTTAATTTGGCCTAGTATGTCGCCTTGGGGCGCGCCGGTTCTGTTCATGAAGAAAAAAGATGACACTACGAGAATGTGCGTTGATTATAAGCAATTGAACAAGGTAACAATTAAGAACAAGTATCCTTTGCCTCGTATTGATGATTTATTCGATCATCTTCAGAGAGTAAGGGTATTCTCCAAGATTGATCTCCGTTCAGATTATCACTAGTTGAAGATCAGGGATTTGGATATTCTTAAGACAGTCTTTAGGACCAGATATGGTCATTATAAGCTCCTGGTTATGTCTTTTGGGCTGACCAATGCCCCAACAACGTTCATGCATTTTATGAACAACGTGTTCCGGCCTTATCTTGACTCATTTTCCATAGTCTTCATTGATGATATTCTGGTATATTCGCGTAGTCTGGAGGAGCATCCAGAGCATTTGAGGGTTGTGTTGCATAGATTGAGGGAGGAGAAGCTTTATGCAAAGTTCTCCAAGTGTGAGTTTTGGCTCAGTTTAGTGGCATTCCTAGGACAAGTGGTGTACCCAAAGAAGATAGAGGCGGTGTAGAGTTGGCCCAGACCCTCCTCAGCTACTGAGATTCATAGTTTTCTTGGTTTGGCAGGCTATTATCGCCATTTTGTTCAGGGATTCTCATCTATCACATCTCCCTTGACCAAGTTGACTTAGTAGGGTGCTTTATTCGTATGGTTGGACAAGTGTGAGGAGAGCTTTCAAAAGCTCAAGAGAGCCTTGACCACAACTCCAATATTGGTTTTGCCTTCAACTTCAAGTTCATATACCGTGTATTGTGATGCTTCGAGAGTAGGGATTGGTTGTGTGTTGATGAAGAAGGGTAGAGTTATTACTTATGCTTCTCGTGAGTTGAAGCTCCATGAGAAGAACTACCCCGTTCATGATTTGGAGTTGGCTGCCATAGTTCACGCGTTGAAGATTTAAAGGTATTACTTGTATGGCATATCTTGTAAGGTGTTCACTGATCATCCCAGTCTTCAACATTTGTTCAAGCAAAAGGATCTTAATTTGAAGCAGCAGAGATGGTTGGAGTTGCTTAAGGATTATGACATCATTATATTGTACCATCCGTGGAAGGCTAATGTGGTGGCTGATGCTTTGAGCCGACAGACAGTGAGTATGGGGAGTTTGGTATATATTCCAGTTGGGGAGAGACCTTTTGCGGTTTATGTTCAGGCTTTGGCAAATCGGTTCGTGAGGTTGGATATTTTAGAGCCCAGTCGGGTATTGGCTTGTATGATTTATCGGTCTTTCCTATATGAGCACATCAGAGAGCGCCAGTATGATGATCCACATTTGCTCGTCCTTAGGGACAAAGTTCAACATGATGATACCAACGATGTGACTATTGGAGATGATGGGGTATTGAGGATACAGGGCAGGATTTGTGTGCCCAAAATAGATGGGCTTCGGAAGTTAACTCTGCAGGAGGCCCATAGCTCGCGGTATTCTATTCATCCAGGAACCGCAAAGATATTCAGAATCTGAGTCAGCATTACTGGTGGAGGAGAATGAAGAAATATATTATGGGATTTATAGCTCGGTGTATCAATTGTCAGCAAGTGAAATATGAGCATTAGAGATCGAGTGGCTTGCTTTAGTGGATGGATATTCCAGAGTGGAAGTGGGAGCGAATCACTATGTACTTCGTAGTTGGGCTCCCACGGACTTTGAAAAAGTTTGATGCTATTTGGGTGATTATGGATCAGCTGACCAAGTCCGTGCACTTCATTCCTATATTTATTACTTATTCTTCAGAGCGGTTAGCAGAGATATATATCCGGGAGATTGTTCGGTTGCATGGTGTCCCAGTTTCCATCATTTCAGTTCAGGGCACTCAATTTACCTCCCAGTTTTGGAAGTCTGTTTGACAGGAGTTAGGTACTCAGGTGGAGTTGAGAATAGCTTTTCACCCTCCGATGGATGGGAAGTCCGAGCGTACTATTCAGATATTGGACGATATGCTACGCGCTTGCGTTATTGATTTCTTAGGGTCATGGGATCAGTTTCTACCACTTGCATAGTTTGCTTATAACAACAACTAGCCGTCGAATATTTAGATGGCTCCTTATGAGGCTTTGTACGGTAGGCGGTATAGAACTCCAGTTGGTTGGTTCGAGCTCGGTGAGGCTAGGCTATTGGGGGTAGATTTCGTATATGATGCTTTAGATAAGGTAAAAGTGATTCAGGACAGAATTCGTACTGCGCAGTTAAGGCAAAAGAGTTATGCTAATAGGAGGGTGCGAGATGTGTTGCACATGGTTGGTGAGAAGGTTCTGCTGAAGGTTTTGCCCACGAAGGTTGTTATGAGGTTTGGAAAGAAAGGGAAGTTGAGTCCGCTGTTCATTAGGCCTTTTGGGGTACTTCGAAGGATTTGGGAGGTAGCTTACTTGCCACCCAACTTGTCGAGTGTGCATCCGGTGTTCCATGTTTCTATGCATCGGAAGTGTACTGGAGATTCGTCTCATGTTCTGGATTTCAGCATGGTTCAGTTGGAGGGTAATTTGACTTATGATGTGGAGCCAGCAGCTATTTTGGAGCATCAGGTTCGGAACTTAAGATCAAAAGATATAACTTCGGTAAAAGTGAAGTGGAGAGGTCAACCCATGGAGGACGCTACCTGGGAGACCGAGCGGGAGATGCGGAGCAGATATCCTCACCTGTTTGAGGCTTCAGGTATGTTTCTTGACTCGTTCAAGGACGAACGTTTGTTTAAGTTGGGGAGAATGTGACAACCCGGCCAGTCGTCTCATGATTTACCGCTCCGTTTCCCCCATTTCTAGTTCTTTATGTTTTGTTTATCCGTGTTTTGAGGCATCGGGTTGGTCGGATTGAATCCGGATTGGTTTTGGTGAAGTTTGAGGCACTTAGTCTCTTTTAAGGAAGTTTAAGTTGGAAAAGTCAACCGGATGTTGACTTATGTGTTAGAGGTCTTGGATATGAGTCCATATTGTGATTTATGACTTAGGAGTGTGATCAGAATGAGTTTTGGAGGTTTGGAGTAGTTTTAGTCTTGAATTGGTGAACTTGATATTTTGGCAATTTCCGGTTGATAGGTGAGATTTTGATATAGGGGTTAGAATAGAATTCCGAGAGTTGCAGTAGGTCAGGTGTGTCATTTGGCATGTGCGTGCAAAATTTCAGGCCATTCGGACGTGGTTTGGAACAAGTTTGAATAAGGTTTTAGGATATGTTAGTGCCTTTGGTTGAGGTGTCGGGGGCCTCAGGTGAGTTTCAGATGGTCAATCAAACCATTTAATGCCTTGGAGATGCTGCAGATTTGCAGGTTCAGCTGTTGCAGAGTTTTGCCCTTCGCAATCGCGTAAGGAGTTTTGTAATCACGTAGAAGCTTTTTAGGGGGCGTCCACTTGTTCTTCGTCTCGCGAAGGTTGGCTTTCGATCTCATAGAGTGGAGTGGTTGTTGATAGCGAACGCGTGGTGAATGTCGCGTTTGCGTAGAGTTAAGCGGGCCAGGGGTCTTGGTTGGATTTTTTGTTCATTGCGAACACGAGAGGCTGTCCGCGATTGCGTAAAGTTAGTCTCCTGGGCATCGCGTTCGCAGGGTGTTTGATGCATTCCCATAGAGTAAATTATTGAAGCTGAGTTTCTGTGCTTTACGATCGCGAAGGTTTTCCCGCAATCACGATGAAGAAAATTATGCCTGGGGAGAAGGTTTTTAAACTCTTCTTGTCCGCGATTTTGGGGCTTATTTCCTCCATAGCTGGTCATTTTTAGATATTTTTGACGGAGATTGAAGAAGGATCCAAGGGGAATCACTAGGAAGTAAGACTCTTGGACTTAAAACTCGATTATTATGAGAATTCCACCTAGAAAATCATGGAACTTAAGCTTAAAATTGAAGAACTAGGGCTTGTAAATTTGGACTTTTGATTGGGGATTTGAAGGACCATTTGGGGTCAGATTCAAGAAATTTTGATATGTATGAACTCGTGGGAAGATAAGGAATCTATTGGTGTAAAAATTTCTGAATTTTGAGACGTGGGCCCGGGGGGGGGGGTTAGGTTTTGGTAATTTCGGGATTTGTGCCCTTTATTGATTATTTTCGCTTGGACTTTGTTCCCTTGGCATATATTTGACGCCCTCATTCTGATTTTGGATAGATTCAATGCGTATGGAGGCCGATTCGAGGGGCAAAGGCATCGCGAGCTAGAGAATTAGCCGGTTCGAGGTAAGTAGTGATTGTTAATGATGTTCTGAGGGTTTGAAACCCCAGATTGCACATCGTAGTGCTATGTTAAGGTGAGCCACACACTTGATGACGAGCGTGGGGTTGTGCACTATTGGGGATTGTGACTTGGTCCATCCCGATTGATGATTTTACCATGTATTTGATTGCAAACTATTTGCTATCATCATTATTTGGGGGGCTGAATGCGATACTTGGGCATAGTGCCAACTATTTGAACCCTTCAGGGATTTTTATTGATATTTCCTCATTATTTTGACTTTTACTTAAACTCAGTCCTTTTATTTTCCACAGTTTTCATACTCAGCCATGTTTACTCAGTCTTGAGACTTAAAACGATATTTTAAATGATTTTTGGGCTGAGAAATACTCTTTTACTATTGCCCAAGGGGCTTGTGAGGATTTTTGACCAAGTATGGCCGAGGGCCTATGTTTTGAGGAAACACTGATACTGATGTGAGGCCGAGGGCCTAAGATATGTACGCCACAAGGTGGCTTGATTGATATGAGGCTGAGGGCCTAGTTTTTGATTCCACGAGATGACTTGTTATTGCGCTTGCGCCGTAAGGGGCCCCTCCAGGAGTCTACACACCCCCAGTTAGCGCGGGTACCCATTATGATGTGAGATTGAGCCCGAAGGGCTGGTATTTTTTCTGAGATGTTGCTCGAGGGGCGAATTTGTTGATACTGTACCCGAGGGGCGAACTTCTATTTGTTTACTTTACCTTAACTTCCTGTCAATTACCTGTTTATTTTTTGGGAAAGGATTTTACTTAACTCTTCACTGATTTACTGCTTTTAAATGATTTTACTCCTTCATTATAGATGTCTTGTGCCTTACATGTTTTCTTACTTACAGTCTTTATTTACATTTGTTCCTCACTGAGTTGGAGTACGCATTTTACTCCCTACACCTTGTGTGCAGCTTAAGGCGTAGTTGGTCCCGCTCCTGAGTGCTGATTCATTCCAGCTTCAGGCGGATCTCGAGGAGTCTTTAGGTAGCTGTTGGCATTCAAAACCTGGAGCTCCTCCTTATCTCTTTCCTTTTATATTCTTAGTTCAGTACTAAACACTGTAGTTACATTTGAGTATTCAGTATTGTTAGATGCTCGTGACTTGTGACACCCCGGTTAAGGCTGAGTTAGGTTGTACTTTCACATTTTATTAAAACTATCCGATACTTTATATTATTAAATCATATTTTAGATTGCTTTATGTTGTTTAACTGTTTAAATAGTGAATTGGGTTTAATTGGCTGGCCTCATGTTCACGAGAAGCACCATCACGACTGAGTTCGGGTTTAGGATCGTGTCACACGGTCGCTTAACTATTAATAATTGGACTATTATCTAATTAACTACTTGTTTTAAACCTATTGTGCATTTTAAACTTTATAACCACTTTTAATTATTTTCAATTGCTTTTAGGATTTATGGAATTATTTTCTGAACAATTTACGATTGTCGTACACTTGCCATTTTAGAACACACCGCAAACCACGCTACATGAAATGCACCTGCAATTTGCGACATATTTATTTTTTATGGTCATGTCACACCCGAATGGAATTTATGTATCATGACTATACCACAGGAACCGTACCCATCGTCATAATATTTTATTAATAATCGCTCCTAAAGCAAGCTACAATGTTAAGATTATTCTTTCTAAAATTTGAGATTATTTTAAGGCTAAATTTATGAACAAGATATTATTGGGGGCAAATAGGCTAGCCAACATGATTTATTACTTGGCCAGATTCCTTATGGTCCAAAACCTACCTTATGGCACATTCTTATTCCTTGCGAAGAAAGAAACAACTCTAGTTTTTCCATCTACCCAATTAAAAACATTTATTTAAGAGACAAGACTACATACATCACAATCGAAATAAAACTAATTAAGACAATTTAAATGAAAACTAAGACATGCTACTCAAACAACAAAGAAATACAAATCAACCAACACGCGTACCAAGATATCATAACAAAATGAGATGAGAAAGAAAATTGAGAAATGGACATTTTATTGATGAATAAATCCGAAGATTGCAAATCAATCGGGCTAAACTCAAGTATTAAACTCACATTAATTAGAAAGAACTTACCTCATAATGCTAGGTTGAATCAGCCCCTCCAAGAGCTCCGAAACCGCACAAGAAATGAGTGAAAATGAGCAAAAATGGCCTAGAGCATAAATTAAGGCCACTGCCTTCTGCGATTTTCGCATGTGCGGTCCTGAGCCGCACCTACGACCACCGCTTTTGTAGAAAGAATACTGCTTCTGCGGATAGGCCCACCGCTTATGCGGTTTCGCTTCTGCGGATTTAGGGCCGCATCTATGGTCTTGGACTGCCTAGCCTTGGGCTGCTTGTGCGATAGATGGACCGCTTCTGCGATCTCGCACCTGCGGTTTAGGAACCGCAAGTCCGGTTATGACAGCAACCATCAGCTTCCGCCTTCCCAAAAATTTCATTTTCGATCTGTTAACAACCCAGAATCCACTCGAGGCCCCCGGGACCCAAACAATCATACCAACCGGTCACAAAACACATTACGGACTTGTTCAAGGCCTCAAATCATATTAAACAACGCTAAAACTACGAATCGACCCCCAATCTAAGCTTTATGAACTTTAGAATTTCAAACTTCTACTTTGATGTTTAAACCTATCAAATCACGTCCGATTGACTTCAAATTTTTCACACAAGTCATATTCGACATTACGGACCTACTCCAACTTTCGAAATCAGATTCCGACCCCGATATCAAAAAGTCCACCTCTGGTCAAACTTCTCAAAAACCTTCAAATTTCTATCTTTATCCAAATGTCTCCAAAATGACCCACAGACATCCGATTTCAATTCTGATCGTGCTCCCAACTCCAGAATCACCATACGGAGCTACTCCCAAACTCAGAATCCCAAACAGACATCGATAACACTGAAATACACTTCAACCCAAACTTATAAAAATCTTCAAAAAGTCTAATTTCCATAATATGCACCAAAAAGCTCCCAGGTCATCCAAAACCTGATCCGGGCATACGCCCAAGTCCGAAATCATCATACGAACCTACTGAAACCTTCAAATCCCGATTTTGAGGTCATTTTCTCTGAAATCCAATATTAGTCAATTCTCTCAAATTAAAGCTTCTGAAATGAGAATTGCCTCTCCAAGTCAACTCTGAACTTCCCGAAATTCAATTCCGACCATGCGTACAAGTCATAATACCTGAATTGAAGCTGCTCATGGCCTCAAACAGACGAATAGCATGCTAGAGCTCAAAATGACTGGTCGGGTTGTTATAGGGAAAGTCCTCCACACAAGGTTAGGCAAGCCACTTACCTCGAACGAACTCAAATCAAACAGAAATCACGTTCTTGACACAAGTATTCGACTCCAAATGGCCCAAATCTAATGATCTTCTCTTCAAAACCCTCACAAACTTTCCCTACCTCGAGCTCCAAATTAAATTTTCCAAGTTTTTGAACAAACCCTCAATTCTGCCCCTTTTTTCTGTCCAATAAAACTGCATCTGCGGTCAAGGGAGTGCACCTGCAGAAAGTACATCGCAGGTGTGAAAAGTCACTTAACGGGCTGGGTCCGCATCTGCGGTCACTTAGCCGCATTTGCGAAACCCACCCGCACCTGCAGATCATGGAGCTCTGGGCCAAAATTGCTTATGCGGCCACATAGCCGCTTCTGCGGTGCCGCACCTACGGCCCCAAACTCGTAGGTGCAATTATGACAGGTACCAGCAGCTAAGCTGCAACTCCGAACTCCAAAATCCTTCCGTCAACCATTCAAAATCATCCCGAGGCCCTCGAGACCTCAACCAAAAATACAAACAAGTCTAATACCACTGCCCAGACTTATACCAATCCTTAAAACACCTAAAACAACATCGAAACGTCAATTTAATATCGAATTCAAGCCTAAGAACTTCAAAATCACAAAATTTACGCTTTCGATCAAAACGTCTATCAAACCTCATCCGAATGGCCTAAAATATTTCACACGCATCATATTTAACACTACGGAGCTACTCCAACTTCCAGAATTCCATTCCGACCTTAGGATCAAAATCTCACTATCAAACCGGAAAACATAAAAAAATTCAACTTTCGGCATTTCAAGCCTAAATTGGATACGAACCTCCAAAATGCAATCCGGTCACGCCCTAAGCCCAAAATCACCCAACGGAGCTAATAGAACCATATGAATTCCATCCCGAGGCCGTCTTCATACTGTTCTGACTACAATCAAATTTCCAACACTTTAACTCTCATTTAGGGACTAAGTGTCCCAAAACTCTTCAAAACAAAAAACCGAACATCCTGGAAAATCAAAATAACAGAAATAAACATTGAAAAATAGTTAATAGGGGATCAAGGCGCAAATTCTAAAAATGACCGGCCGGGTTGTGACATACTACTTCGAAATGGGGTACCATCATTTCTTTGAGCTTACATTTTAATTATTTTGACTTTAGTATTATAGTATGTATCTGCTGGCCAGAAGCGTATAGAATAACTGACTTGTTTTGCTTTCCTCCAAGATTGCGTAATTTTTTGTACGAAGAGAAGAGTGGCTAATCACAATGAGAAGAGTTTCTGGGGTTCAATTTGATGTTGCTTTCTTTATTGGATCAGATGAAGAGAATACAAATATTAGTAGGTCATCCGATACTTGTATTTTCAAGTTCTTGGGTGGAAGAACAATTTCATGCTATCCGATTTACGGTTACCAGGAGCGTTACAACGAATTGTCTTATAATTGTATAACGTTTTTGAAAAATAATTTAAATCTAACAAAATAATATATATTTAACGTGCAATTGCCGTGTCATTTCAAAAGTATTTCTAGAATTTAATATTGTCTTTAAGATTATAATGATGGTAGTACCTAACATTTATATCTAATATAGTATCATTTAAATGTGCATTTATATTTTGTACGTAAATTCTATATATAAAAGGTGTATTTAATTTAAAGGGTAAAGGAGCTATTATATATCTAGATAATCAAATTAGCATAATGTTCCACAAAATATAACCACAACAGTAAGCCAATGCTACTTCAAAATTGTCACGACCCCATTTTGCCCTCCATGAACATGTCGTGACAACACCTAGTCCCTATAGGTAAGCCTAACAATGAAAAAACAGTACAACTTGCGGAAAATAATAATTTAAAACTGAACAGCTAGAAGAAAATAGTATATATATGCCACTTGGCATATACAACTCAATAACGCGGAAGTCTACAATATCATCCCAGAACCCGAAAACTCACAGGAACACAAGCTAACAGAATGTAATACACTGCTCTAACTCCAAAATGTCTAAAGCAACAGTAAGAAAGGAAGGCTAACTGCTATGCTAGAATAAGATAGAGACTCCTTGGTCTACAGACGTGGCAGATGTACCTCGAAGTCTCTGCTAGATCTCTCCGCCTCGAGGGTGATACGCCTGGGTGGAGGTACCTGGATCTGCACATGAAAAACGTGCGCAGAAAGGACATGAGTACACCACAGCGGTACTCAATAAGTGCCAAGCCTAATCTTGGTTGGGTATTAATGAGGAAGGTCAGGTCCCTACTGAGAAAAAATATAATAAATTATAGGGTAAAGAGATAGTATAATGAGAGCATACAACGAGAATCTAAATAGGATGAATAAGGAACACAATAACGGAAAAATAGAAATAAGACAAACACAAGGAAATACCGCTCACAATAGAAATAATAACCGTGGATCTCTTGGTATCCCGAGGATCTCTTGGTATCATCAATAAGTAAGCCGTGGATCTCTTGGTATCCCCAGGATCTTTTGGTATCCTCAATATATTTATATATATGTGCCATGGATCTCTTGATATCCCGCACCCTCAGTCCAGAACATAACTCTTGCAGGGGATCTCCCGGGATGCCATCCCGTAGTCCCAAATTTAAAACACACAATAGCAACTCAAGAATATCAAAATAAATACTAAACTCATGACAAGTAACAGTAATAATTCTAGCCTAACATTCTTCACAAAGTACGAATAAGACAGTTTAAGCAAATAGGTAAGTAAGTCAACTAAACATGCTTCTCTAAACTAACACAAGCTAAGTTTGCAATTAGAGTAAAACAGGTAAGAAAAGAAACTCAATTTAAACACTTCAAGTAAAATCGGATTTTCAATAATTAGCTCAAGTACGCGCTCGTCACCTCACGTACAAGGCTTTCAATTACCAAATATCATATCCTAGGGAGAAAGGTCCCCCACACAAGGTTAGACAAGCCATTTACCTCAAACCAGCTCCAAAATCAACTCGAAACCACACATTTGCCATGATTATCCGACTCCAAATGGCCCAAATCTATTCAATTCAATTACATATCATAAATAACATCTTAGGCAACTGATTCTACAATTTAATTCAAAGCTAAGACGCGAAATTAGGTAAAATGACCAAAATTTCCCTCAGACCAACACCTCGGAATCGAATGAAATTAATATATTCAGAAACCTTGTAGTCTCATGAGTCTAACTATATAAAAATCTCTCAAATTGGATGTCAAACACCCACGCAAAACTCAATAATTTGGTCTATGAAGTTTCACCAATTTCATTCAAAATCCGAAATTAAAGGAGGAATTCATGATTAGATTAGTGGGTTACAAGCAAAGAGGAGTTTAGAACCGTTACACAATCGTTGCCCCTGAAAATCCGTCGAAATCTCTCTCAAATTGGAGCTCCTAAGCTTGAGTTTTGGTAAAAATGGCTAAACCCTCATTTTGAAACGTTTATAGCTGCCCAGATATTTAATGCCTCGCGAACACGGAGGGAGTCACGCGTTTGCGAAGAAGGAAAAATGAAGCCTGCCAAATTGCTCTTTGCGAACGCGAGGAACAGTACGCGAACGTGAAGGCCTGGGCTGGCAAAGCTACGCGAACGCGACCTAGGGAGTGCGAACGCGAAGAAGAAAATAAGCACAGCCCTCAGAGCCAAATAGATCAACGCAAATGCGAGGGCTGGCTGCGTACGCGAACGAGGAAAATGATGAAGCTTCGCGAACACGGGAGGGTTGAATGCGAACGCGAAGAAGAAACTGGTCCTCCTCCAAAATTACTCTATGCGAACGCGTGGAGGAGGACGCGATCGCGAAGAAGAAAAGGTCTGCAACAACTGGACCTAGATTTCTGCAATTCCAAACAACTCCAAAATGCCCCGTTGGGCATCCGAAACACACCCAAGGCCCCCGGGACCTCAACAAACCTATGGACATAACCCATAACATTATTTGAACTTGTACCAATCCTTAAACAACCTAAAACAATCTCAGAAACTCAGATAAATCAAGGATTTAAGCCTAAGAACTTCAAATTCTCTCAAAACACACTTTCGATAAAAAACCTAACCAAACCACGTCCGAATAACCTGAAATTTTACACACACCATCTCAAATGACATGACGGAGCTACTGTAACTTCCGGAATTCCATTCAGACTCTCAGATCAAAATCTCACTGTTGGACCGGAAATTTTAAAAATTCAAACTTCGGCATTTCAAGCCTAAATTAGCTACGGACCTCCAAAACATATTCCGAATACGCTCCCAACCCCAAAATTACCTAACAGAGCTAACAGAACCATCAGATTTCTATTTCGAGACCTTCTTCATACTATTCCAACTACGGACAACTTTCCAATACTTAAACTTTCATTTAGGGACTAAGTGTCCCAAAACTCTCCGAAACTCAAAACCGAACATTTCGAAAAATTAAATTAGCAGAAATAGACTTGGAGAAAGCAGTTAATAGGGGATCGGAACATAAATTCTTAAGACGACCGACCAGGTCGTCACAAAAATGGGGCACCATCATTTCTTGGTGCTTACATATTAATTATTTTGACTCTTAATATTATAGTATATATCTGTTAGTCAAAAGCGTATAAGCTAAATGACTTGTTTTGCTTTCCTCCAAAATTGCATGATTTTTTGTCTAAAGAGAAGAATGGCTAATCACAAGGAGAAGAAGTTTATGGGTTTCAATTTGATTTTGCCTTCCCTATAGGATCAGATGAAGAGAATACAAATATTAGTAGGTCATCCGATACTTGTATTTTCAAGTTCTTGGGTGGAAGAATAATTTTATTGTATCCGAGTTACGGTTACTGGGAGCGTTACAACGAATTATGTTATAGTTGTATAAATTTTCTGAAAATTAATTTAAATATAACTAAATAATATATACTTAACGTGCAATTTTCGTATCATTTCAAAAGTATTTCTAGAATTTAATGTTGTCTTTAAGATTATAACGATGGTACTACCGATCATTTATATCAAATATAGTATCATTTAAATGTGCATTTAAATTTTGTATGTAAATTCTATATATAAAAGGTGTATTTAATTTAAAGGGTAAAAGAACTATTATATATCTAGATAATCAAATTAACATAATGTTCCACAAAATATAACTACAACAGTAAGATAATACTACTTCAAAATGGGGCACCATCATTTCTTCGAGCTTACATTTTAATTATTTTGACTCTTAATATTATAGTATATATCTTCTAGTCAAAAGCGTATAAAATAACTGACTTGGTTTGCTTTCCTCCAAGATTGCGTGATTTTTTGTTAGAAGAGAAGAGTGGCTAATCACAAGGAGAAGAAGTTTCTTGGGTTCAATTCGATGTTGCTTTCCCTATAGGATCAGATGAAGAGAATACATATATTAGAAGGTAATCCAATACTTGTATTTTCAAGTTCTTGGGTGGAAGAAAAATTTCATGCTATCCGAGTTACGGTTACCGGGAGTGTTACAACAAATTATCTTATAGTTGTATAAATTTTTTAAATAATTTCAGTATAACTAAATAATATATATATTTAACGTGCTATTGCCGTGTCATTTCAAAAGTATTTCTAGAAGTTATGCTGTCTTTAAGATTATAATGATGGTAGTACCTAAATTTTATATTTAATATAGTATCATTTAAATGTGCATTTACATTTTGTATGAAAATTCTATATATAGAAGTAGTATTTGATTTAAAGGGTAAATGAACTGTTGTATATCTAGATAATTAAATTAATATAATATTCCGCAAAATATAACCACAGTAAGAAATTACTACTTCGAAATGGGGCAACATCATTTCTTCGAGTTTACATTTTAATTATTTTCACTCTTAATATTATATAATATATCTACTAGTCAAAAGCGTATAAATTAACTGACTTGTTTTGCTTTCCTCCAAGATTGCGTGATTTTTTGTCCAAAGAGAAGAATGGCTAATCACAAGGACAAGAAGTTTATGGGGTTCAATTCGATGTTGCTTTTCCTATGGGATCAGATGAAGAGAATACAAATATTAGTAGGTCATCCGATACTTGTATTTTCAAGTTCTTGGGGGAATGAACAATTTCATGCTATCCAAGTTATGGTTACAGGAGCGTTACAACGAACTGTCTTATAGTTGTATAATTTTTCTTAAAATAGTTGAAATCTAACTAAGTAATATATATTTAACATGCAATTGCCGTGTCATTTCAAAAGTATTTCGAGAATTTAATGTTGTCTTTAAGATTATAATGATGATAATACCTAAAATTTATATCTAATATTGTATCATTTAAACGTGAATATTCTCTTTGTATGTAAATTCTATATATAAAAGGTGTATTTAATTTAAAGGGTAAAGGAACTATTATATATCTAGACAATCAAATTAACATAAGGTTCCGCAAAATAAAACCACAACAGTACGACAATACTACTTCAAAAAGGAGCACCATGATTTCTTCGAGCCATTTTAATTATTTTAACTCTTATTTTAATTATAGTATATATGTGCTAGTCAAAAGCGTATAAAATAATTGACTTGTTTTGCTTTCCTCTAAGATTGCGTGATAATTTGTCAGAAGAGAAGAATGGCTAATCACAAGGAGAAGAAGTTTTTGGGGTTCAATTCGATGTTGCTTTCCCTATAGGATCAGATGAAGAGAATACAAATATTAGTAGGTAATCTGATACTTGTATTTTCATGTACTTGGGTGGATAAACAATTTCATGGTATCCAAGTTACGGTTACCAGGAGCGTTACAACGAATTGTCTTATAGTTGTATAATTTTTTAAAAATAACTTAAATATAACTATATATATATATATATATATAT